>JAGVVM010003862.1:0-13310 GCA_019149425.1 Psidium friedrichsthalianum
TTTACCTATTTTTTATAATTTTATATTTATATAAATTTTTAAATATAATTTTTTTATTAATTATTTACATACTAAATAAATTAGTTACATACATATTAATAAATTTTTCAATTAATTATTGATAATTATGTCATAAAAATATGCTTCAAAAGGAAAAATATATATTTATAAATTTATATAAATATAAAATTATTAAAAACACATAAAAATATGAAATTAAAAAAAATGCGGCCTTACGAGCCCCGTGGGGCGATACTAATTTATTAAGCTTGTTATCCACGTTCTTTTAATCTGGATATGTGATCTTATATATCTTACCAATTTTATTTTATGAATATTTTTTAATATTTATTTACATAATAAATAAACTAATTACATATATCTTAATAAATTTTTTAATTAATTATTGATAATTTAAGTTATAAAAATAAGCCTAAAATAAAAATATATATTTAAAAGTTATATAAATATAACTATCATAAATATTAATTAAAATGAAAATAATAATAATAAGCTTGCAGGCTAGAGGGCCTGTGCGGCAATATGAATGCCGCACGAGCCTACACAGTATTTAGATTGCCGCGTCAAGCTCACACAGTACTTTTAGTGCCACGCGGGCCCCCTTTCGGTAAATAATTTTTTTAACCCTATTTTCGTAAATATTTTTTTGCCTAATTTGGAAAAAAAACCAAAGACTGAGCCTAACTTCGTACCAATCAACATGTCCAATGTGACATATTTTCAATTAAAAAAAAATTGAAGCCAATAATTTTTAGGTCAACTAAGGTATAAAATCTTGTTTGACATTACATCTAGATGTAGGAACTCTTTCGCCTAACTCCCTCGCACATTCACCTTAACAAGTTCCCCCTCACATGATAGCCAACTTGCTTTGTGCCTGCTCCCCTTTGATCCAGGTATTGTTTGGCACAAATATTATCCTAACTAGAAAATTTCCACCTTGGCCCCGGTCAAGTTTCACATATGCTTATGAGGATAATATCTTAGACTCCATCATCTTGGTCCAACTGAGCCCGGAGGGAAGCCAAGGGAGGCTATCTATCGCCACCATTAGGGAGTTGCATCCAAGATTTTCCTTCTTTGAGATATTCACTAGACCCTGACACGAATTGGAGATTGGCCAACAATAAAAAAATCGGCTTGGATACCACTTGTTGGGCTTACGAGATCATTAAGATAGAGCCTAAGTCCAAGCACGTCAATATATCTAGTTGAAGCAAGTTTTGCTCAACAACATAAGCCAATGAGTCAAGAATTGATTATGATATATTAACTGCTTCACATCACATCCGGATGTGAGATTCCTTTTGCCAATACGCTCACACGTGCATCTTAGCAGGTTATCCGCATGAATTAAAGTTCCTCGTAAGGATATCTTGCTATGAATCAAGAAAATTAGTACTATTCCTCAATCCCCCATTCTCATTTGTTTTCCATTGGTTGTACCATTTTTGTCTAACTCACAAAAGTAGAGCACCGCATGTATTTCTCAAAACCTTCATTTCAAAAATTTCTATGGTGGTCGTTGGTAAGTAGATAAGTGGGTCTCTGAGTCTAAAGAGCTGTCTGTTGGTTCTTTTTTTTTTTGGGGGGGGGGGGGGGGGGGGGATGGGAGGGTAGTGGTTTCTCAAGTGTTTAATCTGAGTTCTTCTCGGATTTCACTTGTATTCTCTTTTTTCACTTCCTTATTTGGCATGCAATCATTTCTACCTCCCCAATACAAGTCTTGGTTTGCATGATATACTAATACTCTATGTGGAAAATCTCATTGTGTTAGGTTAAACAACGGAAAAGTTACCAAAAAAGTTTTAAACATATTGCATTGATACCAATTCAGTCCTAAACCTTTCAATTGGACAAATTTAGTGGTAAACCTTTTTGCATTTGTACCAATTCATTCTATCCGATCAATTTTAACCAGAAATCGCTGACATGGACACCGGTGATGTCACGTAGAATGGTTGACACTAAAGTAAATATTTTTAATAATATTTTTCAAAAAGAAAATTATTTTTTTCCTTTTTTTCTAAAACTTAGAGATTGACTAATGAGGTTAGCCGGCAACCCTTGCCAACCATTAGCAAGGGCCCGCCAGCCACAGGCGAAGGCCATCTAGCCCTTGTCGATCGCTAACGAGGGT
The DNA here is from genome assembly GCA_019149425.1 of Psidium friedrichsthalianum. Classification (NCBI taxonomy): domain Eukaryota; kingdom Viridiplantae; phylum Streptophyta; class Magnoliopsida; order Myrtales; family Myrtaceae; genus Psidium; species Psidium friedrichsthalianum. The sequence continues at coordinate 2,162 of JAGVVM010003862.1, forward strand.
CGTCCAGCCCTCCTTAGTCACTAGCGAGGGCCAGCCAAACCTCAACAGCCGTAGGTGAGGGCTGGCTGGCCCTTGCCTAATGGCCGACAACCCTCGCTGGCCAATCTCCAAGTTTCGAGAAAAAAAAATGAGTAAATTGATTTTTTTTTAAATGTCCATGTTAGCATCGACCGTCCTATGTGGCATCGTTGGCGTTCACGTTAGTGACTTATAGTCAAAATTGACCGAATGAATTAAATTGGTACTAATGCAAAAAAAACTTAAGACCAAATTATCTAATTAAAAAATTTATGACTAAATTGATACTAATGCAATAGATTTAAGATGTTTTTGGTACTTTTCCCGCTAAAGAACCACATGTAATAACCTAGAAAATTTGTGATTTGTGATACCCAATCGTGCACCTTTGGTAGTTTAGAATAATATCTTAGGTGATATATTTTCATCGCCCTGTATTTATCTTGTTTCCTAGTTTGAATTATAATTTCTCTAGGGTTTGTGTTATAGTCTAAACATTACTTCCATTCCCATAGTGAAAACTTCTCTTTGATTAACGATGAAGGCAGGGGGAAGGTTCTTGCAAATACTAGTTCAAAAGTTTTTTGACCAACCACGAACAAAAATGGCTTTCCACCTTATTATCAGCGACCTTTTTTACCTATCCAATAATGAACATATTGTTAACGCAGAGAGCTTTAAAAGAAAAATATTGTTCTTTAAATTTTTGCATATTATCTTCTATCTCTATTACAATAACTTAGATATATATATATATATATATAGAATGAACGACTCATAATAAGACATAATCTCTACTTTAGAAAACTACAACTCATACATATAATTTATAGCTCATTCCCACACTCCCCTCAAGTTGGTGCATAGATATTGTGAATACCCTTGTCAAGTGAGCCGTAGAAGATCCTATTTGATATAGCTTTTGTAAAAATATATGTCAACTAGTCTTCAGATTGCACAAACAAAAATCAAACCACTTTGGTGTCCAAGTTTTTCTAGATGAAATAACAGTCCATCTCAACATTTTTGGTACGATCGTGCTAGAGTGGATTGAGAAAGATGTCAATTGCTGCTTTGTTACCACATAACAACTTCATCTCGGCTCGTGGAGCAAACCCAATCTCCAACATTAACTTCTTAGGCCACAAAAGTTCACACAACCCTTTGGCCATCCCTCTAAATTCAGACTCTGCACTTGATAATGCCACCACTTTTTGTTTCTTGCTCCTCCAAATAACTAAGTTTCCTCCCATGAAGGTGAAGTATTTTGATGTTGATCTCCGTCATAAACACTCTCAACCCAACTTATATCGGTAAACCTTTCGATTTCAAAATGACCTTTTTTTGTAAGAATCTCAATCCTCGCCTTGGCGAGGTCTTCAAGTAGCAAAGTATGCGCGGTACTGTATTCTTATTATTTTCACTCGGGGCACGCATAAATTAGCTAACAATACTCACTACATATGCAATGTTAGGACGACTATGCGATAGATAAATTAGTTTGCTAATTAACCTTTGATTCCTTTTTTTGTTTGTTGGTACTTGATCTGGATACTCCCCAAACTTATGGTTCTAAGCAATCGGTATGTCTACAAGCTTACAGTCTCACATTCTCATCTCTGTCAACAAGTCTAGTATATAATTTCTCTGTCAGAGAAATATTCTCCCTGCCGATCTCGCTACCTTAATACTTAGGAAGTATTTCAGTCCTCTAGGGTTTTTCATCTCAAACTCTCCAGAAATTTTTTTTTTGAACTTAGAAATTTCTGTGTAATCATCTCTATTGATAATCATATCATCAATCTAGATGATCAACACAATTACCTTCCCCAATTCACTTTGGAAATATCCATATCTCCTTATCACCGAAGTGATCCGACCAAATCAGGCTCGTGGTAATTTATTCAAACAATACAACGACCTCTCTAGCTTACACATCGCTTTAGATTGTAATGGTGAATTGTACCTAGTTGGAATATCCATATAAATCTCTTCTTCAAGATCACCGTAAAAAAATACATTCTTGATATCATACTAGTGTAGTGATCAGTCTAGATTAGTTGCAAGAGACAACAAGACTCGAATTGTATTAAGTTTAGCAACAGGAGAAAACATCTCCTAATAGTCAATCCCATAAGTTTGCGTATACTCTTTTGCAACTAGTCTCGCCTTGTAATTCTCTATAAATCCATCTGCTTCACACTTCACTAAGAAGATCCACTTACATCCCACAATCTTCTTCCCCTCAGGAAACTTCACCAGCTTTCAAGTCTTGTTTGTTTTCAGTGCAATCATCTCCTCCTCCATTATTTTAACCCACTTTGGATCTTTCAAAGCATCATGTACCCCTTTAGGAACACGGATTGTAAACACATTTGACACAAATACCTTAATGAATTTGACATCTTTTTGGTTGACACATAATTCACAATAGGAAAGGTCAATCTCTTCTCTTCAGCATCTGGTGAATATCTAGTTGGGGGGCTTGCCTCGATTATGCTTATTAGGTTGTTTATATCCCATAGAATTATGAAGCTCATCAAAGACACAAGAATGAGTAGGAAAGGTTACCTTAGGAATATTCTCAAGAGTTGGGTCAGGTACTGGAGAAGAGGAAGGTTATTTTTCATGATTTTGCTCCTGTAAGAGTTGCTCATCCTCTATCGGGGCCTATTCAATATTCGAAATCACCTACCCAGTCACCACCTCCTCCTGTACGACCTCCTTCTCACCACAACTCTCATTTTCGGCACATGCGGAAGTTGCCCAATGTTAGATGACGCCTCTTCCTCTAATTCCTCAAGTTGCCTATTAATAGCCTCTCTCCCTTCTCCTCCGGAAAATATACTATTAGAAAAATCCCACCAATTCACCCTTTCTGTTTGTGTCTCCTCTTGAAATAAAGAATCGGAGTCTCGGTAAAAGGATTCAACTTCAATAAATGAGACATCCATAATGATATAGGTTCACCAGATGGAAGAGTTGTAGCAGGATGCCCCTTCTGGTATGTACCATACCCTAAGAACGGACATTGCAATGCACAGGAATCAAGTTTTGTTCGCTGGGTCTCGAGATATCTACAAAATGGAACATATCCGAACACCCAAGGAGGAATGGCTAGGACAAACAGTAAATAAAAGTATGTGGACAAGACTTGTAGTGGTGTCTGGAAGTTCGATACTTTAGATGGCATTTGGTTGAGAAGATGCACATCTATAGTCACAGTGTTGTCCCAAAATCTTTGACGTATATGACTCTCAATCAAGAGAGCTCAAGCTATCTCGAGGACATATCTGATCTTTCTCTCCGTGACACCATTCTGCTAAGGTGTTAGGAAACAGGATGACTCATGGATCATGCCATATTTTTGAAAATAATCCTTAAGATATTCATTCATATACTCCCCACCATTATCACTTCTTAAAATCTAGATCTACCCACCAAATTGGTTCTGTAACATAGTACAAAAGTTTCAAAATATCTTAACTACTTCATTTTTGCTTATCATCAAATAAAACCATGTCATCCTAGTACAATCGTCAACAAATAGCACAAATCACCTACAATCTAAAACAACAATAACGGGAGATGCACCCTAAACATCCGAACATATCAAAGGAAAAGTGACTTCATTTTTATTTAAACTTATTGGAAAAGGAACTCTATGATTCTTAACCAATATGCAAGTTTGACATTGAAAATATAAGCCCTTCAAATTTAAAAAAAAATTAGGAAATAATCGTTTCAAATAACCAAATGACAGATGTCCCAACAGTCAATGCCAAAGCCATATCTGTTTTTCCTACTGATGGATGCATTTCAAACATGATTTGTACTCCCGGAACTAAAGTCATCCATGTAATACAGCCCCCTCTCTGAGTACCACACCCAATTATCTCTTGAAATAAACAAAAGTGAGGATATATTAGAACAACACCATTCAAATCTTCGGTAACTTGTCTAATTGAAATTAATTTGGTGGATAATAAAAGGACAAGCAACGTATTGTGGAGAGAGTGCAAGGGAAATCAAAACAAATCTAGCCCCAATCACTGGATAGGTGAACTCACCAGCATTTGAGATACCATCGCGTCTTGGTTCTGAAGTACGAACAAAATTATCAGGAGTAAATGTCATGTGATCCATAACTCCCAAATTAATGATCCAATTATTGCAATCAACCTGCTTGAAACTAACCAAAGCACTACATGATTACCTTTGGACATCACATTCTGCTTATTTTGTGGATCTAAGTGAGATATCAATAACAGCTGAGGCTCTACGGTCACTAGAGAAGCTCTTCCTTTTTCTTCTGCTTACTTCCAAACCTTCAACTCCTTCCACCAGTCTAGATACCTATAAAATTTAAAGCATGCCTCCGTGGTATGCTTAGCATTACCACAATTTGAGCAACCTCCCCCAGGAGAATTTTCTGGCATGGAGCTGAGCTAGGTCTTTCTCTTTCTTGCGCAACCTCAAGCTTAGCTATCTACAATAATAGTTCCTGGTTCGCTTTGACATTTGTATTATTCCCTTGAGATATCATAATCGCCGAATCATGGAAAATATCACTGTTGTTCAACATTACAGTTTGTCTTATGTCTTCCCATTGAACACTCGCACAAGCCTATTCAACTGTAGGAAATGGCTACATTTGCAAGACATCTGCTCAAACCTTATCAAGACGGTCATCCAATCCATCAAGAAAGATGTACAACCAATCTTCCTGTATAGCCATATTTTTTCTTTCAATATCTTCAGGACACCTCATTTAGTTCGAATGACGGAAGTCGATCTCTCTCTCCACAGACCTTGAAAGTTATTGTAGTACGCCTCAGTCTCTTCAAGTCATAAACTTGAGAGGCATCTGTTCCATCGAAGAAGGTCGTTGCAACTAAATCCCGAACCGACTTCGTTGTTGGGAAGCGAATGATATTGCCAATTAAGGCCAAGTTCATTAAGTTGATCAGCCACCCTTTGACAATTGAGTCTTCAGTTTTCTACCTTCGAAATTGAGGGTCTATAGGTAGAAGTTGAGGGAAGTCTCCATTGATATATCCCAGGTTATCTTTGCCTATAATATACATCTTGACAACCTGAGACCATAAGCCCTAGTTAGTTCCATCCAACTTAACTGCAATCTATGATGAAGATGAATCATTCTACGGCATTAGGGAGGGAGTCTAGTTCTAAGTCAGAAAATGAGTCAATTTGGTAATTAGATTCTCCAAAAGTGCTTCTATGGTCGAATTACCCCCTTGATTATAGTGGGAAATCACTGCTCTTTTTGGATTCTGATCTGCCATGAGTCTGTGTGTACGCAAGAATCAAAAAACAAAGGTGATAGTTTCTGGCTAAGCTTATCGACGTGGTAACTACATGGAACCGGTGTGGCCATGGGAATCTTCGATTTTTCTAGGTCGTGGACTGATAGGTGCAGCAACAAGCAAAGTTGCGACGATGGTCTGGATCGCGCCTAGTAGAGGTCGATGGCGGATCACACCTGGTCAAGGTCAACAGCGGATCAAAACAGCAAAAAAAAAAATCAAGGGTGCTACCCCCGAACCCCCAGCCAGCTCACCAGCAAGCGCGACCACCATAATTGGGGATTTGTGGATAGTACTCATAAGAAGCAAACCCGTGTAAACGTAGAGAGTTTTAGAGAAAAAATATTGTTCCTCAAATTTCTATATATATATGGGAAGGAAAGACTCCTAATAAGGCATAACATTTAATTTAGGAAATTACAACTCATATGTAAGTTACAACTCATTCCCACACATACCTATAAGAAAAATATTCTTACTTGTCTCAATCCTTTTGTATAACCCAATCGATGAGGACTCAAGTCATGGTAACACATGCCAAACGCAAAATATGTAGGGAAACCAAAACATTATGCTAAATCGAGACATAGGTGAATTAAATAACAAGAACACAAGCATAATTTTTCCCGAGTTTCCAAAACCCTAGCGCGACAGCGAAAGAGAATATTGCTGTTGACACCTAAATTTTTTACTAACCTTTTGATCGTTTTTCATATAAAAAAAAAGGAGAACTAATTTTAGTTCTTGCCAAAAAAAATTAAATCATTTTTCATATTTATTCATGCATCTCATTCTGTTTGTGGCGGAGGATATGAGTTTAAATTGATGGGCAATTGGACGGAGCATGGGGAAATGCGTTGAAAATTTTATGAAGGCTTGGATTTAAAGAAATATTTTTCTTCAAGGACTGAATTGCAAATACTTAAGAATTCAAGGACTGAATTGCAAATACTTAAGACTTCAAGGACTGAATTGCAAATACTTAAGACTTCAAGGACTAAAATGCAAATATTTAAAACTTGAAGGATTATTTTGTAAATAACTTAAAAGGTGAGTTAGTGGGAAAATTAGAAAAGTTGATGGAGAAGATAAAAACAAAAAAAAGTGGTGGAGAGTGAAAAATAAAGATAAAAAGAGTTAGTGGAAAAACAAGAGTGGAAAATAAAGATAAAAAAGGTTAGTGGAAAAACAAGAGTGGGAAATAAAAAAAAAGTTAGTGGAAAATAAAGATAAAAAAAGTTAGTGGAAAAACAAGAGTGGAAAATAAATATAAAAAAAGTTAGTGGAAAAACAAGAGTGGAAAATAAGATAAAAAAGAGTTAGTGGAAAAATAAGAGTGGAATAAAAAAAGAGTTAGTGGAAAAATAAGAATGAAATATGAGATATATAAATAAAAAAAAAAGATAGAAGAACACACTATAAAAGGGGGAGGAAGGAAAGATTTAAGGGGGATTCATTTTGAGAAGAGAATTTTACAAGACATAAGAGAGAGGAGAGAGTTCTATTTGAGAGGTGAATGAGAGTTTGAAACTCGGTGTTGCCATCCCAATTCTTCCATCGACCAACGCAAGTTTCGAGTCCATCCTCATCATTCAAGCCACAAGTCCATCCCCGTCGTTGTGCCGCCATTTGCAACCTTGATCCACAAGGTAATAAGACATTCGAATTCAACGATCAAATCCACCAAATTAGGTAACAACCCTAATCATTTAGAATATTCAAGAATCTTGTTGCCTAAATGGATTTATTCGAATTATGATTATGCCTCGTTGAATATGTTGCATGTCTTCTTTGGATAAATTGTACATCCAATTTTGAGGTATATTCATCGCACAATAAAAAAAAATCCCAAAAAATTTTGCGTTTATCAATCGCTATGTCAAAATAAAAGAGCGCATATTTTCATATCATATATATAATCGTATCTATAACTACCTTGTAAATATTTAGAGTAAACCGCATGCATTGCATATAGTTTAGTTTCTTTCCCTTGTCATAAAGAGAAATTTTTTTTTACCTTGAGCTTTAGTGGAGAATCCATCATAATTGTCAAATTGAACATTTTTTTATGAAATTGGTACCGAAAGGGCATTAATTGAAAGGTTAGTGTAATCAAGTCCCTGATTACCTAATCTCTGGTTCGTAGAGAATAAAGTAGTTCTCCCGCTATTTTATTCGGGTTTCTAATCACCTACCAAAAAATGATTAGTGGCGACTCCAAGATATTTTTTAAAAAAATTAAACTTAAGTCACGATTTGGTAGAACTTGGGAGAGTTCGAGCTAACTTAATTATCTAATTAATTAATTTAGTAATCCATTAACCTGAAATCGTAAAACCGATTTTTAGGTCGTGACAGCTTGGCGACTCCGCTGGGGACTTATTCTTAATCTTTGAAAAAACTTAAGAACTTAGTGGACTTAGGCCTGAAAAATTTCATGAAAACTCATTTGATTTGACAATTGGTTGGATCCTAATTTTTAGGTGTTAAATGGTTTTGCAGAATGGGAGTTATAAGGGGTGAGTTGATTGTTAACCCCTTGTTTTGCAGGTCGGAGTTAGAATAAATGTCTTAGGTTATATTGAAGCGTTGATTGAGTATAAACTCTTGTGCATGCCTTTACTGCTCTTGCATTTACACATTAGCACACACAACCCGCCATTGAACCCGAATGGCTAGGCTTAGGATGGTATTTGATTGGGGACACACCGGCCATCACCATTTGGCCCAAGTCGCCCTTCTCAAGTCCCGAACTTTTCAAATTGGTGCCAAGAGTTACCACCCCCATCATTAACCATTATGATGCGGGTCGTTACTTTGCTAAGCCGGATGTCTATGGAGATCCCCGACTCAATCACCAATTAAAGTGATTCGGTCCGGACATCCTTGGGGCTCCACCTTTGTCAAGCCATGTTAGAAAGAAATCGAACCTCACGAAACATTTCATGTGCATGTTTGTGTCATTGGTATATTTGGTTCGTGTGAAAGGCAGTATTTACTATAACTTTTACTCTATCTTTTACTTATTTTTCTCGAGTCGGTCCATGACTTTTGTTAGGTGAGTTTGTCAAGTGTCTCGAGCTATATACAATGGGGGAAGTCTGGGTCATTACTCCAGCAAAGGATCAGCTGAAGGAGTGGTGGAATGAATTGTGTGAAGATGGCAGAGATATAGTCAGATTTCGCATTGGCCGAATGCTCCCTTTATTGACATTCAACTCCGATTTGGTCTCATCCATGCACTGGTGCACTTCTGGAGTCCGAAGACCACCACTCTTATATTGGGTAAGCATGAGCTGACTCCAACCTTAGAAGAGTATAGTGTTCTTGTCGGAAAGTCACTTGACTCGGGATTAGTTAGCCCGCCAATTGGGGAAGATCCAACCTTGATTTTATCTGAGTATTTGAATCTCAGTCGAAATGAAGTCGCTAAGGTTTTGAAAGCAAATCGGGGGAGCTCCCTATTGCATTTTTAGACTTGTGTTTTGCAAAAGCTCCTTTTGGATATGATAGAGCCAAAATTTTTATCCTTTTATTTTTCGGCTCAGTCATTTTTTTCCACATAAACGAAATATGATCGACCCCATGATTGCATCTTTAGCCCGGCAGGTAACAATGGAAAGAACTTTGTTAATGCCATCTTGGCCGAAACTTTCATCTCTTTGCAAAGTTTAAAATGAACCATGATAGGACTTTTCGTGCTTCACCCGAGCTCCTCCAAATATGGTTTCTCTCCATTTTGCTAAATTCGGGAATTTTCTTGAGATTTCAAAAATCACTGAGCTTGAATATCCACTTTTGAAGTTTAAAAATGAACAAGATCGGGTTCCCGAATATCACTACTCCCAATGGCTAGTTTGTTAGCAAATCCGAGTCCTGTGACTTTTCTATGGAAAGCTTCTTGGTTTAAGGTTGAGAAAGCCAGGCTTACGGGTCGAGGTGGAGCACCTGTCCCTTCTATTGGGAATTTCTGGTATTACCGAGTATTATCCGATGAGGGTGACACGACAGTATGGAGTAGTACAACTGATTCCTCCAAACCCGAAGAACGAGGAAGTCCGTATCGACTTTGTTGCTGGGAGCCGAAGATTTGAAGAGCATATTACCCTTACTCACACTTTGTGGGAGAGATGTCGGCGATCAAACTACTTTTGCCAAAAGGGTTCTCATAGGGAAAGAGAAGACTTATCATGCTTCGGCAAGCTACATTCAAAGGCATGTTATTTCAGAGGATTGGCTTCCAGTGATACCTCAAGTTGCCGTACAAGACACCAAGCAATGGAAATCAATCGCCTCAAGCGAAAGGTTGCTAGGGCTAAAGAGAGGGCCAAGAAGAGTGAGGACAAATACAAGAAGCTCAAGGCCCGTGCTACCCCCAGAAATATAAAGCTCGAGCTAGTTAGAGTCTTGTGTATTTCATTTTAGATATGTATTCTTGATATTACTTTTTTGAATGACCTTTTTGTGGTATTTAAGTCCCTCGGGTATCTTCGAGTCGCTTCTGGCTCTAGCCAAAAGAATGAAATGTTTCTCACATCTTGAGCTTTGTGTGTAAAGTTTTTTTGAATTATTCCAGGTTGTTTCCCCTTTACTACCAACTGATCCTTGGAAATTAAACAGTCTAGAACTTCAGAAGTTTATGACATCATTCTCGTATCATCCATTGCCACATAATCTTTTTACAAAGTGTTAAAACATGGAAGTTGGGGTTTTGGATAAATCACTTGCAAATTTTCAAATCGCGATTTGCATTTTAATCGCCCTTTCGCCCTCCAAAGTAAAATCAGTCAAGGCAGTTTGAAGTTTTTTGAAATTAAAAAAATTGAGCCAGCTAATTCTAGCTTCAAACATAAAATTTGTTCGTTGCCCTCTTGGCTGTGTGATTGTAAAATTTAGTAAAGTTTTGACCACTCCGCGATTTCTTTGGAATTCAAACAAACTGGATTTTTTGAGTCTCGGCTATGAGTCAAATTAGGTCGCGTGAGTCAGTCTAGAGAGTTGTCATGGACCGACTCGTCGTTTTTGTCCATCGTACTAATTTGTGTTGATTATCTTTTGTAGGTAACTCATCACGGGCACTCCTCACCCGCATAATACTCGTTTCAAAACGAGGAAGATGGCCGAAAGATCTGAGATCAACGCGATGGTCCAAGAAGCTGTCAAGGAGCAGATGAATGAAATAAACGAGCGAATGAAGGGGTGTCTCAAGCCATGGAAAGACTAATGGCTCATTTTACAGCTAAGCTACAGCCATCTAGCTCAGTCTCTCAACCAACGGCACCTCCTCTACCTTTCCGACGGACAATCCTGATAAAATTTCAAACAACGTCCTCGATCATGAGCCACCACTGGACGATGTTATTTTCGTAAGTACTAATCCTGGCGCATCACTTGTAAACGTGACACCCCAAGCCAACCCTGTGGCCGGAGGAATAAGTGGGGAGCCGCGAAGGTTATAGCCCAAATGGAGCAGAGGTTACGAGAACTTGAGGGTACACATAGTATCACTCCCGTTGACTTGTCGATTTATTCCAAGGTCCAGGTACCTGACAAATCAAGATGCCCGATTTCGAGAAATATGACGGCACATCCAATCCAGTTCAACATGTTCAAATGTATCAGGCCAGGATGAACAAATACGTGGCTAATGGTCCTTGATGGTTCAGACCTCCAGGCAGTCTGAAAGAGCAGCCATGAGAGGTACACGATTACGAGGTGTATCGCATGAGGACTGGGAGAAGGTAGCCAACATGTTCACAAGCACTTCATTTTTAACTAAAAAACAAAAAACAAAACAAAATAAA
>JAGVVM010003863.1:0-17505 GCA_019149425.1 Psidium friedrichsthalianum
CCAATTTTTAAAACAATGTTTGGGAATATTCAGACAAAACCAAACAAGTTGATGACAAGGTACTTTGCAGCTCTATCTCTGAGAAGTTGCCAAGTATTATTGCCCGTAAAATACCATCTAAAGAACTCCAGATGATTTTATCAGAGGAGTTACAATGATAGAAAACCCCACATAAAGCAAATTGAATGTCCAACAAACACATAAACCTCACTGGAGGAGTGAAAATTCTTAATGACTGCGGTCACCTGTCATTCGATAAAATGGAAAAATAATAATGATTCTATTTCCGAAGTTAGATAGGAGAGAACCAAAGGGGTGCCAATTATTGATCCGGAGATATTTAACATTGCCATCTCTGATGCAGTGATTAATACAATAGCAAGCTGCATCATGAAGATAAAGAATTATCCTCCAAGCATCAGAGGAATACGTCATACATTTTAATGGCCAGAGACTTCTCTCTCTGAGCTTGTATTATCGTATCCCTGCTATCCAAAGACAACCCTTGCATAAAAAGCAGCCTCATACACTTTAGAAGTATGTTTCCTTCCAATGAAACAGCCTTTTGGGACCAACTCCTGCCTTGTATTTCTGTACACAAATCTGAGTCCATTTGACTCTTGTCCCTCTGGAATTTTCAGCATGCAATCTCCATAATATAGAAACACAAGCTTTCTCAATTTTCTTGAGCACTTTCCTAGGTAGAATGAAAATATTAAAACAATAAAATGAAGAAGTCTGAACTCTGAATAACAGAGGATATGAGATTGTAGTTTTCCAGCATAACACCACTTCTTAGAGGCCCAACCAAAAAAGTATCAAGGGAAACACAAAAGTATCAAATGACGAGCAATGTCAGACGTTGATATTGCTCTTCATTTAATCTACCAGAGGTCAAGGGCACACAAAAATCTCAGAGGTAAAGAGCCAAGTTGAAGTCCACTAATACTAAGAAATCACTCACAGTATCAGGAATATCTGCTACTAAAACTTCAGTTTTCCAAGGTTCAACTTCAAGCCAGACATTATATAGAACTTGTCAAAAATGCTAAAAGTTCAGCAAAAGAAGAGTCTTCATGCAGTTTTACCATCAAATCGCCAGCAAAGCATAAGTGCATCATTCTGATTGTGCTAAAAAGAGGATTCAATGTGATTTTCCCTTCAGTGGCTGCATTCTTACATTTAAAGTAGAATCTTCAGTGGCTGCATTCTACAGCAACCCATTTATTGCCTACCAGCATTGGTGGAGACTCATGGTGACTACTGAGTGTTGAGTTCTCAACAATTCCCATCTTTTTTTTTTTCTTTTCCAGATTCACTTAAAAAAACCAAAAACTAAGAATCTCTCTACTACTTCCTCCCTTCTTATAGCACTGCACATGAGGATCAAAGTTTCGCCGACATGTTATATTTAATCGACCACGTTTCACTAACTAACATGACCATAGTACCATCAATCGAGAGATACAGAGCACCACCAATCACATCCGTCCAAAACAAATGGGCACGACAAAATCCCGAACCATATCAAGAAACAAAAGCATCCGGCATGCACCTGCGGTGGTGGACTTGCCGACGCCGCCTTTGCCAGAGGCCACGGCGACGATGTCCTTGACTCCATCAAGCCTGAGCTCGCCTCTACTCGAAAAGCCCCGAAAGCCTCCATACACCTACACCAACGACAGCGGGATTGAACGGCAGCCAACAGCAGCAAACACAACGACGCTTGCATTTGAACAAGGTGGCGTCAGAGTGAGAAAATGATGGTGGAGAGGACTCACGGAGAGCGATCGCAATACACCCTTCATCGGCGAGGAGATATGACGGTGAGGCCGTGGATGCTCGCCGAGGCTTGGTTTAGCGTCTGACGCTGGGCCAAGCTCTACCCCCAGTCTTAGTTGAGCCAAGTGGGAAGCTTCAGGCTTTGGGCCTGGTCTGCGGGTCATTTTATAGCTTTTTTATATCATTTTATTTTGTTTTCTCTTTTTCTTTTTCTTTTCTTTTTCTACAACCATTGATAGGGGTGATCGATTTCCAATCTGGTCCGATTTTGTCCCACCCAAGAATTGGGAACCGGGTCGGATGGACTGGTGGTAGGATCGACCAGTTCGATTCACCGTTTCTAGGATCGGGAACCTGACTGTATGGTCTTGGGATTGGACCAACTAGTCCGGTCCTCTTTGGGAATAGTCCTATGAAACCAGTGAATTATTAGTAGGGATGAGCAATACAAACTTTAATTTTAATATGTTAATTAACATTATTTTTACATTTAAGAAATAACTGATGGGTTATTAGGTTTACATTTAAGAAAGAAATAAATAATCCACCAATTATTAGGTTCCCTCCCAAAACCAAAACCAGACCGAAAATTACCAATTCCAATTTTATGAAATTGAAAATCAGATTGGTGCCCCTAGGAACCTGATTGAACTAGCGATTGATTCTCGGTGTGATCGATCCATCTTACTCACCTCTACTCATTGACACCAAGTGAGGGCCACCAATCCTCGCCGTGAAGCCCTCACTAGGTCTAGGCTTGGGCTATGACCCTCACTAGGTCTAAGAGAGGGCTATAGCCCCCGCTGGTCATTGGCGAGTAGGCTTGACCCTCACTAAGGTTCACTGACCCTTGCTTGTAGTCAGCGAGAATTGATTAGTGTGACAGCCTAATTTCCATAACCGATTAGTTGATGCTAGACTTAGACTACTGGAGGTTATAATTCTCAAGGTTAGGTTATCAAACGGGGATTTTGTGGGCTTCGATTATTGACAAGCATGATGGATTGTTTGAGCAAAGGATATGTCCTCGACGTGATAATTTTATTGGACCGTTAGCAAAATGTTATCAGGACGTTAGTACACAGGATTAGTCTCGACACGAAATTGAATCGCGGTCCGAGCACGATACCTCGCCGAAGAACCCCCTCTCTTGAAAACTCCTCCCTTCCCACTAATTCTCTCCCCTCCCTCACTTTACCCCATGGAATCGCCTACCCTAAACTCCTTCCTTCCCTTGAGCAATCCACCATGCTCCCTCTCCCTCATTTTCCTCTCTCGCCCGAGCTTTTCTTCATTCTAGCAAGGATCGGCGACACCATCACTCAACGCCGGCAATGACAACCTCTCACCCTCAACTCCTCTGCCACCACTCCATTATCACCATTGCTGCCTGTCATACCGTTGCCCTTGAGATTGTGCAGCGCCAAAGAAGGAAGAAGAGGTTCATGGTTCGCCCGACTTCATCGAGCTTTGGTTTCCTTCCAGATTCAATCCTAAGGCAAGTGGACTCATAAACTCATTCCTAGATAGTATAATCTACATTGATATTGTGCAAGAGGTTCAATCTCAAAAATGGGTATGCCGAATGGAGTTGAACTTGCATGGTAATAGAAATTATGTTGCATGCTTGATTGGTCGCTTGCAGTGTGGCCTTTAACTTACAGATAACTTGATAGAGAGGGTGGATCGCTTGGTTTGTTGCTGGATTGAGATGGATTGGAGTTGCATTGGTGAGGGAATTTCAGCCGAAAGTAAAGATAAGGTTCGGGGAGAAATGATTTCGTGTATTAGTTCATTAGTTCCCTTGTTGTTAGGAAGTTGTGGATGAACTAAAATTGGGTCTAATGGTCATGTGCAAAGCTGTATAGCCATGGGTTGGCAAGTAGAACCTAGAGGAGATTCAGTCGTGAGCTTGGGAGGTTGACTTTGGAATCTAGAGTTTCACAAGACAATGTTTGCTCCATAAGGCAAGGTTAGTTCATAGACTAGTGTGATGAGGCAATGGATGACTTAGTTCCTTGTCTAGTTCGTTGGGTGAGCCATTACGTTTGTATAAATGTTTAAATTTTGTAGCACGCTAGTGATTGAGAGTAGGATAAGAAACCTTTTGATTATCATGTTATATATATACCTATATGAATGATGGATTAGATGGTCTAGTTGTTTGTTTAGGCATACTTACTTGTTGAGTTATATGCTCACCCTTGTGGATGTCACTATTTTCAGTTGACAGTTATGCCTATTTCGCCTGTGGCCTCTTCCACTTGATATGGTACGCCATTGAGGTACTCGATCTTCTGAGAGGAGCATGAGTTGCCTAATCTCCCTTCCATGTGTTTCCTTGAGCTTATGATGGTAGTGCTAATAGATATAGGTATGTATGGCGAGATGGTACCCCTCCACTTTGTATTTGTCTATGCGATGCTATCTGGCCAGTCTTTGGTCCATTGCCTTATTGTTAACACCTAAATTTTGATTTTTCTTTTTTCATTCATATTACATAAACTCGAGAATTAATTCTCATGAAAAATATTTCATCATGCATTGCATCTGGCATCATTGGCGGAGGAATTGAGTTTAATACGACGAGCAGCGAACCAAAGCTCAAAAAGTAGAATTCGGCCAGCTAGGGGAGTAATGCAAAAAAAATTCACCAAGGGTTCACGTTAAAGGGGAGGCTAATTCACATCCTACACGACACAAAGTGAGCACAAGAGAGAAGAGAGTGGGGTTCTGCAGGAGGGTCACTTCCTCTAGTCAAAGTCCATGCTCCAAAAGAAGAAGACGAAAGGGAAAAGAGAGATTCTACAATTGGAGCACTTCATGTGAGTCTCAAATATAATGTGGTTAACTTGTCTTCTTCCTATTTTGTCCAGATCTGTAAAGCAAGGGAGCAGATTCGTGGTGTCACTCTAATACACATATAAGAGACCACTGATACAATTGGTCCAAGGACTCCACTGACGTAAAAGAAAAGCAGGAGAGGACGTTCAAAAGAAAAGGATGAGTGCGCCGAATGATGCTTATGTCCACAGTTATGGTCCACTAAGCTTTCGGTTCAAAAGTTGGAGATGAGCTGCAGATTTGCAGCTACAATTGAAAGAGCTTTTTCTCTCGACGAAAGGTCTTGGGCAGATGCAGGGAAAGTGTGATATGGTGTTGTAAAATTCTGCGATATGAGAAGAATAGAGGTAATTCTGCTGACAACACTCTTTAGTGGATGTCGCTGGGCCCTAGAAACTGGAAATATGGAGGTCGAGATTTGCCAAGATCGATGAAAAAATCCACAGTCAAGCGTAGCAATCACTTGGTCTTCATCAGCACCATCATTAAAAAAAGAAAAGAAAGTAGAAAGAAAAAGTTGGGAAAGGAGGAGCAAAAGGTGTTGGCCACAAAAAAGGGAGAGAGTTTTCGTAGCCATAGACCCCTCAAGGGGCTCTCTCGGGTCATTCATTCTGGGTTTTGAAGACACAAAAAAACAAAAAAAAAAGGTGAAGGAGACCAAACGAGGCAAAAGGAGAGAAAGAAAGCAATGCCAAATGGGGGGAACATAGGCAGCTGGACGGATCTGCTCCATTGGTCCACTAAGCTTCTCGAGCATGCCTCTCCTTCCGCCCGATTCCCTCCTCCCCAGAGGAACCTTGATCAGTTGGAACCATTATCCAAGAAGCTCAAGTCAAAAACTCTAACGACTAAAGCTTCATCTCAATCTATCGCTGTCACCAGGCTTCTTGCACGTGAAGGGATAAATGCAAAACAGCTTGCACGAGATCTGAAGTCCTTTGAACTTGAAGATGACATTCGAGGATGTGTTCCCTGCTGAGGCAATAACTGTTGAGGAGTATTTGCAGCAGGTTCATGAAATGACAATGGTCTCAGCTATTTAGGTAGCAAAAGTCACAATGCACAGAGACATCGTACCTCGTGCTTTCTCTTGCAATTATCCTAATCACATTGCAGAGATTCTCAAGGTTGTTAATGGGAAGTTCAGGCATCATCCATGTCTAAGCAATTGAAAATAGAAAGGAAGCAAGAGTTTACTTTTGTTCTCAAATTACCAGCTTGAGAAATCACTTGCTCTGAGTAGCAACGTCGTCATGAAGAATCTGCAAGTGCTCAATCTCGGGTATAACTAGTCTTCGGGTGAATTGTCCATGTCGGTATCAAATCTTGCCGATTTGCAAGTTTTGAATTTAGCTAGAAATTCTCTAAATGGAAGCATACCTAGATTTGTTAGTTGTGCGAGGACTTTGTATCTATAAGGAACGTCAGGATGATGAATGTATAAAGCGTACCTAGAATTGTCCATGACGTTCCTTACTCAATTTAGCGACTCCGCTGGAGACTTGTTCTTAATTTTCAAAAAACTTAAGAACCTAGAGGGCTTAGGCCTGAAAAATTTCATCAAAATCATTTGATTTGACAATTGGTTGGATTCTAATATTTAGGTGTTAAATGGTTGTGCAAAATGAGAGTTATAAAGGGTGGAGTATTTGACTAATCATTTATTATGCATATTGGTATTTGGAAATTGTTTGTTTAATTATGCGTGTTTTCAAGCGGTGCTTGCATTTAATTGTTGTGCATAATTAATCGCTTTAACTCTACACTACATACGTCCTGTGGTCAAACTTGGACCACTAGTTTTATGATGGTATTGAGATGGTTCTAGCTTTCACCATGAGATCACAGTTGAAAGTTAGTCCAAACTCAATCCCAAATCTTTTTTTAAAAATGAGTTTCAAAAGTTAGTACTCATGCTCGATAGGATTATTGAAGCAGGGGTATAATTTTTAACTTGAGAACCGAAGTGGAAAGGGCTGGCTAATCCTGGTTACATCGTGGGATCACGACTAATTTTGATTATGTGCATGAGATTGCCGCATTGTCGCTAGTTTTCACTTCAATTTGAATGTCTTTAAGATAGATAGACTAAGATTTAAACTCACGATTCATGTGCATGTATCATAGCCCGACAAATGGGATTAGTCTCTTAGACCTGAAATGACCCACGTATCAATTTATAGATCGAACAAGATAAGGAAGGAAAGCCTAAGACGGCCCGACCCGGTCATACATTCTCCAAGACGACTGGGTACACGAATGGAGGAGATTCCTCCAGCCTTTCATGAGCAACTACGTGGGCTCCTTTCGGGAGTAATGGGGGGTGGGATAGTCGGATAGTAAATGTGTCTGGTCGGATAGTTAATGCATGGTCGGGTAATGATTGCAAATAGTAAATAACCCGACCTCACTCGGGCTAGAGCTCCCTTGTGTTGTATAAAAGGGGAAGAACCCCCACTCTTGCAAGCAGGCAAGAACTCAATACAATCAGAATTCTCTCCACTCTCTCGTGGATTCTTGTGTCTTCTAATTTGGTTTCGACGACCCGACCTCGAGTGAGTGGGAGTAATCTTATAGGCTGACTTGGATCATATCCTAAGGCCGCACAGATCGTGAAATCTATAGATTGATTCTCAGTTCGTGACAAGTGGTATCAGAGCAAGTTCGACCCTTGTTCGGAACATTCAACTCTTGATGTGATGGCAAGAGGTGGTGAGAAGCTGGTCGAGGTGCCGCCTTTCCATGAGGAGTTCGACGATGAGCGGGCTGGAAGGGGCGTCGAAAGACCCACTAAGCAACCTATTCCAAAGGCCAGGAAGGAACGAGGGAGTTCCGAGACGTGTTGCGCGACATTGAGATCGAAGTGGGCAGAGTTGAGCTGACCATTGCAGAGTCACAGGACACGATGGTGGAGTTAGCCAATGACTTCAAGAGCTCGTGACCAGAAAGAGGAGTTACTAACTAAGATGTGAGAGCTCGATGAAAGTACGGGCAAATCCAGGGGCAAGTTATGGGTGTTCTCCACAACTTCATTGGTGGGAGCAGGCTAGAGAACAGCCGTATAGATAGGCTTTTGAGCAGGGATAGCCACGATAGCTACCTTTTGATATGGCCATGAGATGGTGTTAGGGTGTCAATGGAGCATGCCATATGAGGTTGGCCATACCTTTTTTGATTGCCTCCCAGTAATTGATTTTCTTCTGATGGAAAAAGGATCTACTAAATGCCTATTCCTAATACATGCACTTATATGATGGTCTCAACTTGTTTAGTTACTAAGCTTCCGCATGTGCCCTTTGACATACAATATATTAGAAATTAAGGCAAATGTGTGAGTAAGCAAGTGTCACGCTTGGGCGTCATAATTAGTGTCCCTTGGACTTAGAAGGAAAAAAAAGAAAAAAGAAAATAAATATATATATGTAAATTATAAAAAAAGGTCCTCATTATACTAGGAATTTAATTTTTTAGAAATTTATAAAAAAAATTTATAAAATTGGATTAAATATGAAAATATTTGCAATACGAGGTCGGATTGGGTATGGTTGGGTCGAGAAATTTGCATTGCAAAAAATGGTCATAAACGGGGTATGTGGTTCAATTTAGGTTGGATCATTTACAATTCGAGCTACTCATTTGATAGGTCTAATAAGTGCATATTGATTCCACTGGAATATCAATCTTTACACGTACCCATTTTGACAGCGGTGCAATGCATAGGGACGCATGATCCGGACAAAGTGCATAATATATGCCCATTGCACCCACCTCTTAGTGGGTTGGGAAGAACCGGTGATTGTTTCTCCTTTTTCTAACCTTTTCCTTGCATTCATTGGAAACAACATTTTAGTTATTGACCCAACTGGATCGACATACCCATTAGTTGAACACCTCATCACAATCCTTTGTTCATTTTAGCGGCAACATTATAAATCACTATACAATGCGAATGATAATCATTTTATTTCTCTATTCTTTTTTTCAGAAATAAGTTTGGAACAGGAAATCTGTTTGGTAAAATAATTTCATTTTTCTATTTTTGGGATAAATTTTTAGCTCCATACATATTTTGGAATAGAAAAGAGAAGTAGAAATTTTCTACTCATCACTCACTCCATCTCTCTCGCGTACGGTCTCCCTCTATAGCACCCCGGTTCTGAATGTTACTGCTCGAGCCACAACGTCCCAATTCCATCACATCTACTTACAAGATTAATTTCATATTGGTTCTCAGGCAGTAGAAGTGTTTAGTTAAACATTGCTAAACTAAATAAAATTTCACACCAGATAAGAGCGATAATGCGATTACTCATCTTTCATAAAAGTATATTTCTACGGATTTTTGTTAGTTTATGTACAAACAGGAAGATAAACTTCGGGAGTACTATGGTAACTTAACCCCATCTACAGACAACAAACTCTCTCTCCTGATCATCCGTAGAAATCAAAATGCCGCAAGTCCTCTGCTCTAGTCCTGTGGTCTTCCAAAAAAATCATCACTCGGTCATCCTATCCCACTTAGGTAGCCATCGCTGCTACCTCTCCATCGCCGACTCCACCCATTGTGCCATTGTCTCCGTTGTCGTCCCCTTCGAAAAAGTCATGAGGGATGGGTCCCTCTCACTGGCCGTCGATCACTAGGAAGATCGACACGAAGTGGTAGGTCCTCGAAGGCATACCAACTCCGATGTCCATAGTTAGAGTAGCGGTCACCCTTGTAAAAAAAAATCCCATGATCATTTAGGATATCAAAGTCCTTGGTCTCGGTCTCAAGGGTGACGAGGAGACCATAGCAAGCACCCGGTGGAATTGAGATAGATCCCATACCTGTCAGTCTAGAGAAAACAATAGTACCACAAGTGTATGTATACCTTAGCGAGAACAAATCGACCACTCTAACATTTGCTTGATCCATCATACTAATCAGGTCCACACGTGATATAGCAACCATTTCCATAGATAATTTTTCACATATCATGAGATCACATATATAAGTATGACATGAATATGCACGATGCAGATGGATAAATGTTGGTCTTCCATATGCATCACCTCCCTCCCGAGCCAATTTTCAATTAGGGCATCGACAATTATCATCAATCCTCATAGCATCTCCCTACCATGAGCTCCACACTCCGAGGGTTTGCATTATTACCACGCGGTCCACCTGGTACCACTAACCAAGGCATCCTGTTTCCCTCGGGATAATTGAGCTCCTATCCATGGCTTCTCCTCTTCCCTACCGTATTTAATTGTGACAATTTATGTAATGTAGGATAAAAGAAACATGTCATGCCGAAGGCACTTGTATCAATCACCACAAAAAAGCGTTAAACATGAGTAATCCTACGTCTAACGTCCATTATCCCAGCATGACTAGTATTCCTTTTCCATCTTCTTACCAACTGAGTCAGCCATGTGTGCGCGAAGGTCCCACACAGTGAGCAATTCGAGCTGCATTAATATTAGCTCGTAATTACCACTAGTTTACAGCAACTTTGGCCTCAACTCACTCGAGCACTAGTATCCATTTGTCACCTACACGTAACTATCACTTGCCCTGGATAACGTGGCTAACCTTCGGATCCGAAATATTCATATGATTCTCCTTGGCCAAATTTAACGTACTCAAAGGAGTTACACATCGTGGAAACAAAAGAAGGCTAGGGCTATGTTAGAACTTGGTCTCCACTCGTACCTCGCATTGACTATATCTCTCGGTTCCACTTTGGTGGTTTAACCTACAAATGTAGTGGTTGATTCCCTAAAGCATTTGGTAAACTTGTAACAGCAGCATCCACTCCTTCCCCTCGTGTACTCCTAACACCTACGATCCCTCGCTGAAACCATAACAATTTCTTGGGAGTTTGGATTTGTGATATCCAGATTTTGTACTCAAGAGAAAAAAAAAAATTGAATCTTTTGATCGGTGGGCCCCATTTTCGGTTAAATCTCCATCCATTTCTCTCCTCTCACGTCACCCCACTTCACCAACTATCTCTTTCTCTCTCCCTCTCCCTTTTTGCTTTGTCTGCCGTGCACCCACTCTTTCCCCCTTTTTCTGTTCACCCGAGGCCCCCACTGTTGTGCATCTCCTTCCTCTGTTTTCCTTCTTCTTCTTCGTACTCTGGTCAGCCGAGGAGTTGAACAACAGCCACCGACCACCTCTGCTCCTCTGGCAATCGCCCATTGTCGTTCGGCCACCGCTCTTTCGCCGTTGCTGTCGCACGACGCGAGCCACGTCGCATCACCGTGAGCAACGCTTGAGTCATTCGCCACCGAGTCCAGCCGCTCTCATCTCCACCCGAACTACCGCCTGTCCACCAACTCGCCATCGTTACCACCTTTTTCCACCGTGTCTAGTTCAGCTCGCCGTCATCCACTCCTCCGCCGTTCAGCCGAGAACGTCATTGTCGTTTCTCCGACACCTCCGCCTGAATGCCACTGCAAGCTACCTCGCGTCGCCGTTGCCGTTGCGTGACGTGAGCCACAAGTCCAGTAGTTGCTCCGCCGTTGTGCCGCCATTGACCCGTCGTTTATCACTCCCATCGCAGCTGCTCACCGCTGGAGCTCACCACCGTCACCGTCCGCTATCAGTCAACGCTGCTCATTGTTGTCGAATGATTTTGGGTGGGTTAACCCCTAATCTTCAATTACGTTATTAATTGCACTTAAATTAATATTTATTTAGTTAGTTAACGGCAATCGATTTAGGTTAGTAACCCTAGTTAGGTTAAATGGTCGCAGTTAGAATAATTAGATTAGCTCAACTTGTTGGATTGCGATCAGATTATTTGTTGGAGGCGGGCCAAGATTATTAAAATTTAATTAATTATTTTTGAAATTATTAAAATTTAATTAATTAATTTTGGGATGACTAAAATTTAATTAATTATTTTTGGGTTGATTGAAACTTGAGTAATTATTTTTGGGCTAATTCTTATTTTTAATTAATTAATTAATTAGGATGAAAATTAATTAATTAATTATTCGGTTAATTAATTGTGATGCTTTAATTAGCTGTGATCTAAATAGTTATTTATTATTAAACTACCAATTATTTGCAATGAATTTGTCGATTAATTTTATTAAATTATCGACTAATGAATATTGGTTACTTCTAATTCACTATTAGTTTATTATTTATCTACTTGTTATTATTAACTTATTTTTGGGTGATTATTGGATAATTACCTATTTGTCGTACACATATTGATGGTGGAGTGCACTTATTTAAATGAGAAGTTTGGTGGATAGTGTGCATAATCATGTGATAACATGCGAAGTCAAAATTTCATATTTGAGCATGAAAAAGAAAATGACGTTGAGCCGAGTTTTGAGCACAACCTTGTAAGCATTTTAATTAAATGCAAAGATAATAACTGGCTTGATTGTCTGGAGTATTTGTATGGTCATATATTGGTTATCATTGGTCGGGGGTGTCTCAAGAACGACACATGATAAGTTCGTGCCATGTCAATCGAAATTACACGACTTATTGAAAGCACGATAGTTTGTATCATCAGACTGATCGAATGCCGGTCGTAGCTTGTGATGAACTAAAATCCTTATAGGAATGCCTGATATATCTGTATCGTGTCGATTGGAATCACACGGATTATTGGTTGTTGTCGTCAATGGAGCGGGACGAAGCCTAGTTATGCCAGATGAGCACAACTGCTTAGTGTGCTGGACACCAACTGTCTAGTGTGCTAGGATCGAATGCCCGTTAATAACTGAAAATCGCATGTTGCATAATGCCTGAGAGTTCGGTATATGTGTTCTGGTTAATGCATTGATTTGGGAATGTAATCTAATTATCAAATAAATTATTGTACTGTGTGGACCAAGGCGGGATAAATTGCATGTGATTGACCATTGGATCGCTTATGTGTTGTCACGCCTGTTTAGGTTGCCTAAGTGAATCAATATCCTAATTGGACTTGGGCGTTGACTCATAGATATATTTTATATCTGACCCTTCGTTGTTAAATATTTTCAGGTCTGTAACTTTGGAGATATGTTGACGTGGATGATGAGGGTGCCATGACCCTCTTTTGGAGTAGGTATGAAGTTAAACCTGTTCTGACTCATTATCCTTTTGCTGGTCTTAGGAAGCCACCCCGAAATATGGGGTTGTATAAGCTGTAACTTCTGTAGGGTTAATGATTATCTACTAATGAAAATAGTAGTCTTTTGCTGAGTTGGTTGTTGTTTGATCGGTTGTCCTGCTTATCTATCCCTGCTATTTTACCGATTGCTTGGGAGTTTTGCGTTCCACATGCGTATAATTATAAGTTAAAAATAAATGGGTCAATGATATGCTTGGGACGTCACCTTTTTATGATCCGAGGATGTCACGGGATTACTTGTTGTCTAAATGCTCACATTGTGAAGCGAAGGAAGGCAAGAAGGGCAGTTTCGCTCGCTCCTACCCATTTCAACTTCTCATAATCTAGCTTCAACCTACCCACAAGCTAACAATCATCCAGAATACCACACGTAGTTTAGCCGAGCTCTTCTCGTCAATCTTTATTTCAAGCTAACTGATTGCCACACATTTCCACAGCTACGTATAATGGAACAAGAGAAGGCGAGAGGGGTAGATTTAACTCACTTGTGCTACTGGTGGTGCCAAAAACACAGCTCGGTCGCCGATGGAATTGGCAGTTGATGGCGGTGAAAGTAGCTCAAGCGAAGAGCTTCTCGTGAGAAGAGGAGGATTGTCCAAAATGAAGCTGTGAGAAGCTCTCCTCCTCCTCCTGTTTCCCCCACGAAATCCCCTCCACCAGTGGACTCCACGAGAAAATTGAGACATGATGGTTTCCTCTTTCCCCAAGCTCATGATCACCATTCAGTGAGCTCGAGAAGTCATGTGCCAAGTGGCAAATTTCCTTTCTCAAGCAATTCGCCCTGGTCATCCACAATACACCTATTTTCCACCTTTGACTTGTGCTTGGCCTGCCTGAGATTCACCACTTCTAGTTCCCTTTAACTTAACATTTAATTATCTCTTATAATTATAGTCATGTTCCACACCTTTGGATGAAAGTCATGGTGTCGTGGACTTAGTGTAACAATGGCTCATCATTCGGCCTCACGAAACATCTTGTCCTAATGTATGAATAATCCGTCATGCCTTATTGTATTTATTTTGAAGTCGCATGCTTTAACGTTGACGTAATAAAATTCCAAAAACGAAATTCATGGTTAATTGGCTTGCAAGTAAAGTGTGTCGTTGTACGTTTCCTAGTCGGCTAAATTGTTAAAACTTATTGCGATCATTTTCGTGGGGTACCTAGAGTAACCTTCATAGAAGAGTAATGGATTTCAGTTGAATCTGCTACAACTTGCTATGAGTATATCTCACAATAAATCAGCTTTCTAATCCATTTCGTCTATTTCTCTATTGTTTAGAACTAATTAAGTGGCGAACCACCTCTACATCCACAAACTTTTTTTCGATGATCTTGGACAGTTAGTCTCAGAGAACATTCACATAGAGGTGCAATACTAGTCTCAATTACAATCCACTACGCTAATAACTATGTCTTACCATGAACATAATAGTAGTCAGGGAAGCTATTTTCCAGGATGCTACATTCTCTCTCTTGCATTCTAGCCACGAGTCGTTAGATGCGGCCAGACGGCCGACAATCATAGAAATTTTATGTTGTTGTCCAACAAATTTCTGTTCTGGAGTTTTTGAGTAGAGAAACGAGATAGAAATTTTGTGTTGTTATTGCCGAAGAATAAAAATGAAAAAATTTATTTCTCGCAAGAAATAGCTCTTGAAAAGAAAATAAGTATCATTCGCACCCTCCACAATCCATGGACCATTTAAAGGCATCCCTCGTTAAATAATGAAAACTAAAGTGACAACTCTTTGTCCTTAATATGTAGAATAAAAAATGTGCTTTTCGGTCAAACATACACAAGTCAATACTGACAAAGCTTATCACTTGCCTTTTATTTTTGTCCATTCTATCTTTAATTCTCATCTCTCTAACTTTTACTTAATTTATTTACAGAGCGCGGAAGTTAAACTGCGCACCTATAATACTAGCATCCTCACTCTCCATTCCATTTACCATCAGGGCCACACATCTGTTGGCTTTTATCACCTGTCTCTACAACACAGAAAGAATGGCCAAAACAACTAATTCTAAAATGGTTACCATGAGCAGAAGCTAGCCACAACGTTGGTCGGGGTCAGACGGAAATAGGAGTGGATAAGAGTACATCAAAATTGGACCGCAATCTTTCGCGAATGCATCAGGCAACTAGGGGTGTCAATGGGCCGGGTCGGGCCGGGTCTCATATAAGCCCAACCCGGCCCGAAATCAAACAGCACCAAGCTCGACCCGACCCGGCCCGACCCGATACCGAATCATATAAGATATTCGGGCCGGGTCGAGTCGGGTCGGGTTGGTCCGGTTTTGGTTTAAAAAAAATCAAACTTCAAGATATTCATATTTTATTTATATTATTTAAAAGTAATAAGAAAACATAAAATTTTATTTGATGATGAGCAACTGCGGCACTTTCTTGTCGTCCCCAAACAAGCACGGCCTGTGAACACGCGACGAAATAATCATTAAACGCCTCATGTCGTTCTCACTCGCTTCCCATGAATATCAAAAGCACTCGATCGTGTCAACGGTCGGTATGACAATCAGAAAAAGGAGCAAACTTTGAAATGCTCACACAACCCCGCAAGAACACAATGGCACCTCCGATGAGGTGAGAAACAAGGTTTGTGAAAGCCGAGAAAAACATGATGTGCAGTGATTTTTAACTTTTATTCTCCTTGACCCACGACAGCGAATAGACCCAGAAAGATGAGACAAAGCAAAGGCTTAAAAATTTGCATCATCAGAGTCAGAGAAAGCGAGTCAGTGAGCCACAGAATCGACTCAAAAGAAGAAAAAGGGTCTAGAGGGGATGGAAGAATCAAAATGAACTCACTGGTGTTCCCTCTCTCTCTCTCTCTCTCTCTCTCTCTCTCTCTCTCTCTCTCTCTCTGTGGAAACTTCAAAGCGTGTTGTTTTCTAGCGTTTTCCTCAAAGAAGAGAGAACACGAACCGACTCAGGAACAGCGACAGCCCCGTGCTCAGGCTTATCACCATCGGCGCGATCAGCTCCACCCGTACGCTCCCGATCGCCTTGGCGCGGTGCAGTCCCAGATCTGGGCTCTCTTGCCCGAGCCTATCGAGGGTCGTCGGCCCTTGCTTAAATCAAGTCAAATCGGCTTCTCTTCAGTACCCACCGGCCGAGGGAGTGGACAGAGACCACTGGAGCTGCAAGAGGTGGTGGTCGCAGTCGGCCGCGGTCGGCCAGTGTTCTGGGCCCGGGTCCAGGCACCTGCTCTGCCGTTTCTTTTCCATGAGAACTCGCCTTCTCTCTCTTCTGCATCACCTTCACGAAGTTTCGCCTTTAGCAAGATAAATAGTTCAAGACCCTCTCTTCTTTTTGCCTGTTTCGAAGCTGTCTCCATGGAAGTTGAAGGTGGTGGGGAGAGAAAAAGAGGCGACGCGGAGGAGAGGGAGAGGCCCTACAAGGAAATAAAGATGAGGAAGTGGGGCAAGTAGCTGGCCGAGATAAGAGAAAATGAAAAGGGCGAGCTTGACAGGAAAAGTGCCGGCCCATTTGATACAGTACCGGTACTGTATCGAAACAGTACCGGTACTGTACCAAAACAGTACCAAGGTTTGGCTCGAAAATTCCTTAAATTTTCGGGCCGAGTCGGGTCAGGCCAACGCGGGCCTTTTTGACGGCCTACAGGCAACTTATGCAGTTCCCCCCGGATCTGTCCATTTGATCTGTGACCGTGGCCTCCTCCGCGAGTTCCTCTTCCACAGCCACGACTTGTATACATGGGCATTGACATATATACATGCTGATATCGTTATCATCATCTCGACCATCTCGCATTGAACTCGAAAAGCAATTCGACCATGTCTAGGATGTTTCCTAATCTACCCTAATGGAATTTTCCTAAAAATCTGTGGATCCGAACAATGATCGCACACAAATTTCGAATGTCGACTCCATTTAAATGCGGGGACAATAAGAAAACCTAGATGTGCAAAAACGCATTCCTGTGGCCGTCGTCCTCAAAAGTGCGTCCAGTCTAACCATTAATGAAACCCCTCCGGCGGCCACGAAAAGTCAAAACCATGTCCTGCTGCCACGAGAATAAAACACATTAGCATTTTGGTGCCACTACGACAGAGTAGAGTACGGAAACGATTTAGTTGAACGTGATGCAACATCCTTAATCAAAAACGCTTCCTTCCACATGATCCTAACAAAACAAAAAAAAAATGTTTCAGTTTTGTGAATGCAATACCTATAGCTCCTGGTCTTTCTGTGCCACCGCAACCACTTCCGGTCCATTAGGTCGACCTTGGAGGCGACTGACTAGAGGAAGAAGAAGGAAAAATATTAAAGGAAAAAAATAATCAATTAAAAAATATTAAAATATGACTAAAAATATTCATGTCAGCACCGGCATCTTGTCGGACGGATGGATTGAATGGGTACAAATGAAAAACCTCTAGAACTCAACTGGAAAAAAAAAATAATTGAATTGATACAATTAAAATAAGTTTATGACTTTTTTTTTTTGGATAATTTTCCCCTAATTGTCACCACAGGAGATGAGTTTGCTTCGTAGTCAAACGTGCGTGACTTCTCACCATTCACAACATGGTAATGATCAAAGGACAAATACTCGTGATTAAGGAGACATCATCGTCCTCACTCCTTAGGTTGCCCCTGATAAACATCTTATCTATAGGGGAAAAAGAATGCATACACTCCCGCCGCCACCGGCACATCTCGGCTCCTTGAATAAGAGCACGAGCACGACGATTT
>JAGVVM010003864.1:0-37291 GCA_019149425.1 Psidium friedrichsthalianum
AAATCTCAAAGCGTCGACAAGAAATGCTTTTACGACTTGTTCATCTTGGAGAAACTTGTACCCTAGGCACTTCATTCTCCGTTGCGCTCCCACTCGGATCAAATAATAGCATTGTCTCATCAAGTTGTTGCAATTAAGATTAGTTCGTACTTAATTCCTCATTTCTCACATGCTTTCACTTGGATCATTACTTCAACATATCCCATTGTCTGATCCAAGGTCTCAAATAAGGAATAATCTTCACCTATTTTGCCCTTTCTCGAAAAGTCATTCTTTAAGAATGTGACATCTTGGGATTTAAATTCAGTCATACTTCCACTTTCTTGCTCGCCTATGAACACATACCTTTTGAGTGTTCGGAGTATCTTATGAAAATATTCTTTTTGCTTCTAGGTCCCAATTTTTCATATTTATGAGAGGACACATGATTATAGGCAGCACAACCCCAAGATTTAAGAAAGCTCAAATCAAGTTTTCGACTTGTTAATAACTATATGGAGTGGAAAAGACTGACTTGAAGGCACACAATTGAGTACGTAGACGGCAGTTAACAAAGCATCACCCCAAAAGTTAATTGGCAAATTAACCTATGCCATCATAGACCTAATAATTTTCATTAGGGTTCTGTTTCTTCTTTCTGTAACACCATTCTGTTGCAGAGTGTATGGGATAGGCAATTGTCATTTATTCTCTTTTCATCAAATAAATTTTTGAACTCATCAGATAAGTATTCTCAACCTCAATCGAACCTTAATGCTTTTATTTTTTTTATCTAATTGATTTTTCACTAAGGTCATAAATATCTTAAAGTAACTTAACGCTTCAGATTTATGAAAAATCAAATAGATATATCTGAATCGAGTGTAATTATCTATAAAAGTGATGAAGTATACAGCCACATGCCTTGCCCTTACATTCATCGGGCCACAGATGTTAGCATGAATTAATTGCAATGGAAATGCAGCTCTTATTACTTTTCCAAATGCTTTCGAGTTGTTTTTCCCACTAGGTCATCCTCACAAGTGGGCAATTTAGCTTTCTCAATATTGCCCATTAAGCCCTCTTTGGCTAATCTATTCATATGTTATTGGTCAATACAACCAAGTCTAGCATGCAACACATTCACATTATTATCAATAATATAGGAAGATGTAAACATGGAATAACAAACATTAATATTAGTGTTTTCAACATTTAACATAATAAAGCCATCAAAAAAATAACCTGAACTATAGAAAGTTATACCCAACAACAAATTCAAGCTATTGTCATGAAAATTCATATAAAAATTGAGTTTGACTAAAACCAACACAGAGACAAGATTTCGATGAATCTCTAGAGCATATAAGACATCACGAAAGAATAAAATGCGACCACCATGCATGATAAGTTGGCAAGTGTCGATTCCTTTAACTTCCACTCACGAATTATTCCCCACATAGATCTATTTCACTCCACGTGGAATTTGTGGAAATTCCACAAAAGTATTTCTGTCTCTGGCTACATGGTCTGTGGCCCCTTAGTCTACAGTTCACAAATGATGAGATTCAGTCAAAAATATTAAACTTGATAGATAACTAATATTTTAAGTGTATAAAAGGTTTCTACCTTCTTCGGCTCGTCATAGTCTCGAGTGAAGTGACCCTTCTTACAACAATTGTAACATTTCACCTTTAAAATGTTTCTCTTAAAGGGATGTTTCGCTTTTCCATGCCTATCAAACTTTGGTTTCTTGCCAAATGGTTTCACTCTTGTACCTTTCCCCTTCCTGAAACTACCAGCATGTTTGTGCTTGGAGCCCGAAGCCATGCGAGCTAGAGTTAGCAAAATACATGTTAGTTTGTGTCTTAGCCGCTAGAAGGCAATCTTTGTCTAGCTCGAGGTGATGCATAGTATCCTCGAAGGTCTTAGCATTCTCATTATGAGTTAGGTTGACTTTTATGTGCTCTTAACTATGGGGCAAAGAGCGGATCACCAGTTGCACCTACTGCTCATCAAATAATATGTGACCTGCATTCTTGAGCTCACTAATCATATTCGACTTGCGCCTCAAATGTTGCTTCATATTATGCCCATGTGGCATCTTATGTGTGTTGAATAGAATTGCAAGCTGCCTTAGTTTGATAACATAAATCTGCCCAACCTAATCTTTAATGCGTCTCATATATCCTTTGCATTCTCATGCTGCCTAAACTCACGTATGATATCATTATCCATGCTGCTTAACAATGTAATGCGATCAGTGGAATTCTTTTTCTTCTAAGCAGCGAAGGCTTCTTTGTCTCTTTTGTACTGCGCAGTGGTTTCATCCACTGGTTATGTCATGACCAGGTTAAAAGCTTCCGGTGCCTCTAGCTCTTCAGGAACATACTGAATTTTCATGTTCTAAATCTCATAATTTTCACCGTTTAACTTTTCTCCCTTATGAGCTCAGCCATGATATTCTTTGAACCGTTGCCATTGAATTTGAATATGAGGTTATTTACACATTTTGCACGAATTATTAATGCCCAACATTTATGACACTTTTTACTCTAGCTAATTATACTGATGTTCAATTTCACATAAGGCCATAGATTTGAAAGTTCACTATGTTTTCAATCATCATCTAAGTATCATCATTTGAAATTATTATTAGTATAGTCGTTTAGGTAAAAACTGAATTCTTTTTAAAGTTATCCAAACTATTTAGAAGTCTTCACTCAAACATATAATAACAAAAATTCATATAAAAAATTGCATTAAATAGACAAAACTTAACATTGTTCAAGACAGAACATAAAAAAATAAAAAAAAAAACAAATCCTAACATATATAGAATACTATAAAAAACTCAAACATAATCACGTGTAGTCATCCTATTGTCAGTAAGACGATGAACCCATGTACACTTCATCGTATAAGGAAGGGAATCTTTAAGGTCTTTAGGAGAATTTGCAATCAAATCAGATACCCAAATAGGTACTATTAGAAAACCCTTCAGGAAATTCTTGCTTTTACGCCAGGGCGCATTCTGTCTGTGCCAGGACTCATTCATTCTAAGCGACGACGTTTTTTGTATTAAGTGATTGCCTTAGCCAACGACCCTTATAAACTAGTTCAAGTAATGAAGCATGAACTCCTTGTAAGTGATATGATTCAGCCATATTGCAATTCATCATTCTATACCACTCCTCAGACATGGTGTTCCTTAGTGTATAAAACGCACTTTCAGCATTCATTTCTTACCCTTTCCATATAATCTCTTGGATCATATTATTGACCATCTTCGCATGAGATAAAATATCACTATTATTATCCCACCTATAAGTGTGCAACTCCTCAATTTTCGTATTAAGTGATTGCTTTAGCCAACATGTACCTCTCCTTATAGATGTTTTCACGTTACGCGCATACCATTTTGTATTAGGCCTTGGCCTTGATGACATTATTCCTGCAACAAATACGGAACAATATGGATTGCTAAAATCCATCATCAAAGAATAATTATGAACATATCATAATAAAAGACACACAAAGCAAAAAAACATATAAGCACATCTAGATTGATCTCTTTTCTTTTTTTTTTTGGTCAACGGTCAATGGTCAATAGTCAAATAGGTCGGTGAGTCAAATGGGTCAAACTATCACGTGGGCTCGGGCCACTTGCACAGCGGTCTAGGCCATGTGCCCGTGGCCTCAGCCACTTTTTTTTTTTAAATCGCTCTCGATGATCAACAGCTTTCGGCCACCACCACAGCCACATCCGACCTCCGTTCAAGACCTATAATATATCAAAATTCTCGTTTCGACAAGTATTTCGAATCAATCAAATGAAAAACAAAAATTTCTTTCATTTAAGGCACACAAAAAACCCATGAACCGTAACTTCGAAAAATTGCATCGAAGACTTTTCAAATTCGATAAAGAAAATCAATACAAACAAGGTTATGCAATCAGGAAAAGTAAGTTAACGTGCTTTGATACCAATGAAGAGAAATGGATTCCTTGTTTCTTAACGAAACACATGCGAAGAACATGCCCCAACCTAACTTGCATCACCGATCGAATAACACATCACACAATGGACGTACCGTAATTGCCACAGATTAAAAATCGCTTCGCAATTGGGAGAGATTCCACACTTTGTTCGCAAATTAATAGTGAAGAATGAGAGCATCGTCTATCGTCATTCTCTTTTCGTCGATAATCAAGGTGGGTGAGGAGAGAGAAAGATATCTTATATTTATCTCAAAGAAAAGAATGTATCTTTTCAAAACAAAAACTGAATGTGGATAACTACTTAGCAGTGACTAATGGTAGGCATGGGATGTAGTTCCCTACATGGGTGTCCACAGTAAGCCCCATGCACTCCAACATAACCAAAGATCATTTTAAGTTCAAAAACATAAACTAATAGATGAATGGAAACTATATGAATATAATTTGCATTGAACCAACATAAACAAATTATGTAGTATGCATATATTAAAGTCCGCTTTCACATGCAAACTAAACTTCGAGTGACGGGTGAAATTGACCGTCTAAGAACTGCACACGAAATAACTTGGGCTGAAGTAGATTATAATATAGTGCGAAAAAATATATTCAGAAAATTAAGCAAAATAGCATCGTTTTGTTTAAAATTGTCTAGGTTAGTTATCGAATTGTGGCATGCAGGATGTTTGGCAATGACTGAATTGTCACATCAATAATTTCAGGTGAGATTTGGGTGGGAGGACTAGATTGCATTTTTACTCAAATTTCTAGAACTACATTGGATCAATCTAAGGAACTAGGACAAGATTGAAATCCGGGCAATAGATGTAGAATTGAAATAACAATTTTTCTCTTTTAGAGGGCGTTTGTTTGAGTGTAAGTGTTTTTAGGAATTAGTTTTTCAGACTTTCATTCGTTTAGTTCGCCAAAAATGACTTAGTCAATGGAAAATTAATGCACAAAATTAGGAAAGTGAATTCCTAAATCAAAGAGGTGAAAACACTTTCTAGAATTGCTCCTCTTGATTTTTTTTAAACATATTCATAGTTATCTCTTTATTTCATTTTTTCTATTTTGGTTATTTTAATTTTATTTCCTTTTGTTATTTTTGCTTCTCCCTCAACTAGTGGCTGGCCATGGCGATGCTAGCAATCATCCATAGGTGAGGACAAGCTTGCCCGAGTCAACAAGCTCGCTAGAATCTGGCGAGGCTGAGCTTGTCCTCGACTATGGCCAATCACCCCTTGTCGTCATGGCCGACCATTGGCCGTGAAAGAAGGGGAAAAAAAGGAAAGAACAAATTATTTATTTTTTAAAATAATAATTTTTTCCTTTGATAAATTCGTGAAATTGAAATCATTTTCTAATTGAAATCCAAACATTGAAAAACTATCCAATCACATACCACCAAACATAGGAAAACTAACTATTTTCCTGAAAAATGATTAAAAAAACATATATTTTTTATAATGGAGTTTTCTTCCAACCAAATGAATCCTTAAAAAGTTTTGGCACTAAAATAATCTTTCATAAAAATTATCTGTGTGATTAAATCAATAAAGCAATGTCATGTTAAATCTTTGGAAAACTAAGTTGTCAAAATTATTAAATTAATCACCTATTAAAATTATGTCGAATTATTTTTAAGAAATTTGGCACTAAAAATATGCTGTTTTTCCGATTGTTATGGTAGTTGCCTTTATCTCTTCAGAAAAAAAAAAATAAACTATAAAAAAAAAGCACATACGTGATTAACTAAATGTTATTGAAAAATCATATAGGGTCATACTTCTTCCACTCTCTTTTTTACTAATACACTCCATGCCATAATATTTTGACCATTATATCCCTTTGTGGGTCTTTTAATATTATATGTCGAGTTCAAGCCTATATACGAAACCTGAAGGATGTAGATCAATTTGCTAAATTTAATATATTTGAAAAGGAAACAAATATTGGATTGGAATTTTCTTGTTCTTGAAGACCAGATAAATTCGCACGAAGATTTGTTTCCGTAGAAGATTATCATCCAAGGCATCTCTTCTGTTATTGTGGTCAAAGATTTCCAAACCTATGACTTTCTTAGGGCCCACATAATAATTCGAGTCCATGATCACGTGGTGCGCGGTTTTGTACTGTCAACTTTAGTCGTGCACCGAAGGCAAACGACGCAGATTGAAGAGTTTTACAGAGGCTACAGGAAGCTGCTGCACGAGCAGAGAGGGCACCACGAGGGGCACGAGAACAGTGCATGGAACGAAATAAAAAAAAGAATGTAAAGGATGTTCTCGCTTCGGCCGTTCGCAGAGCAAACAAGAAGAGTATTGGATTTTCTCTTTGCAAGATTTTCAAAGTGAATTCTCTGTGAGAGATTGTAAAATAATACTTGTGAGTTTGCTTTCGGCTCAATTTATGTGCGGAAAACACTCGAGTGCATAAGTGATTGTAACTCCGATTCTCCATTTATAATGAATTATTATTGTTGGCTCTCTCATGAATATAAGTATCGATATTCGGACCGAATCACATAATATTTGGTATCTTTTATTGTTCCTTTTTTATTTATTTTTCTAGCTTTTTGCATTAATTTAATTTACAAGATCCTGATTAGTTTACAGGGTCGACTTTTATTTGGTTTATTCCTTTTCTTTCATTGCAAGTCTCACTCCTTCTTCTTCTTACTTTTCTCTATTCTGGTTGTGTCCAGCAAACACCCTTCTTTTGGCGATTCTCAAGACAAGAGTAATGGCAATGACAAACAAAGAAGAAAAAGAGGAAGGCAAGCCCACTACATTAAACCAAGTGGAGCATCGCCACGTCTGACCAACATCGCCATTATTGACTCGCTAGTTAATTCCCAAGAACTCTCCTCCTAGCTCCGGCCTGCCGCAGCCACTCTCCTCTACCTCCATTACTACCACCTTTCTGATCCCGCAGCAATCCCCCTCTCCCCAATCAACACCGACTGCCGCTGCCCTCGCCATCAGTGGCTCATCGTCCTCAAGCTCGATTCCAGCACCGGCCTCGTTGGGATAGCGGTCGTAGTTGCACTCTGTGATACTCCCGCAAAGGACGTCAGGGCTCTGGGGGAGGGATTACCACGTGATCATGGACTCAAACGTGGTGCACCAGGATCACGTTTATGAGCTGCTATTGCATAAGTCTTTTTATTATCACAAGCTCGATAGTAAATGTTACCTAAAAGCCGAATTAAATGCGTCATTAAATATACAAAATAAGATAAAAAGCAAAGAATTAATGAAAAGGACGAAACAAAGGATGCCAATTCTTGGTTACCTAAAAGCTCTATTGAGCTTTTAGGTAACCAAGAATTGGCATCCTTTGTTTCGTCCTTTTCATTAATTCTTTGCTTTTTATCTTATTTTGTATATTTAATGACGCATTTAATTCGGCTTTTAGGTAACATTTACTATCGAGCTTGTGATAATAAAAAGACTTATGCAATAGCAGCTCATAAACGTGATCCTGGTGCACCACGTTTGAGTCCATGATCACGTGGTAATCCCTCCCCCAGAGCCCTGACGTCCTTTGCGGGAGTATCACAGAGTGCAACTACGACCGCTATCCCAACGAGGCCGGTGCTGGAATCGAGCTTGAGGACGATGAGCCACTGATGGCGAGGGCAGCGGCAGTCGGTGTTGATTGGGGAGAGGGGGATTGCTGCGGGATCAGAAAGGTGGTAGTAATGGAGGTAGAGGAGAGTGGCTGCGGCAGGCCGGAGCTAGAGGAGAGTTCTTGGGAATTAAACTAGCGAGTCAATAATGGCGATGTTGGTCAGACGTGGCGATGCTCCACTTGGTTTAATGTAGTGGGCTTGCCTTCCTCTTTTTCTTCTTTGTTTGTCATTGCCATTACTCTTGTCTTGAGAATCGCCAAAAGAAGGGTGTTTGCTGGACACAACCAGAATAGAGAAAAGTAAGAAGAAGAAGGAGTGAGACTTGCAATGAAAGAAAAGGAATAAACCAAATAAAAGTCGACCCTGTAAACTAATCAGGATCTTGTAAATTAAATTAATGCAAAAAGCTAGAAAAATAAATAAAAAAGGAACAATAAAAGATACCAAATATTATGTGATTCGGTCCGAATATCGATACTTATATTCATGAGAGAGCCAACAATAATAATTCATTATAAATGGAGAATCGGAGTTACAATCACTTATGCACTCGAGTGTTTTCCGCACATAAATTGAGCCGAAAGCAAACTCACAAGTATTATTTTACAATCTCTCACAGAGAATTCACTTTGAAAATCTTGCAAAGAGAAAATCCAATACTCTTCTTGTTTGCTCTGCGAACGGCCGAAGCGAGAACATCCTTTACATTCTTTTTTTTATTTCGTTCCATGCACTGTTCTCGTGCCCCTCGTGGTGCCCTCTCTGCTCGTGCAGCAGCTTCCTGTAGCCTCTGTAAAACTCTTCAATCTGCGTCGTTTGCCTTCGGTGCACGACTAAAGTTGACAGTACAAAACCGCGCACCACGTGATCATGGACTCGAATTATTATGTGGGCCCTAAGAAAGTCATAGGTTTGGAAATCTTTGACCACAATAACAGAAGAGATGCCTTGGATGATAATCTTCTACGGAAACAAATCTTCGTGCGAATTTATCTGGTCTTCAAGAACAAGAAAATTCCAATCCAATATTTGTTTCCTTTTCAAATATATTAAATTTAGCAAATTGATCTACATCCTTCAGGTTTCGTATATAGGCTTGAACTCGACATATAATATTAAAAGACCCACAAAGGGATATAATGGTCAAAATATTATGGCATGGAGTGTATTAGTAAAAAAGAGAGTGGAAGAAGTATGACCCTATATGATTTTTCAATAACATTTAGTTAATCACGTAATGTGCTTTTTTTTATAGTTTATTTTTTTTTTCTGAAGAGATAAAGGCAACTACCATAACAATCGGAAAAACAGCATATTTTTAGTGCCAAATTCTTAAAAATAATTCGACATAATTTTAATAGGTGATTAATTTAATAATTTTGACAACTTAGTTTTCCAAAGATTTAACATGACATTGCTTTATTGATTTAATCACACAGATAATTTTTATGAAAGATTATTTTAGTGCCAAAACTTTTTAAGGATTCATTTGGTTGGAAGAAAACTCCATTATAAAAAATATATGTTTTTTTAATCATTTTTCAGGAAAATAGTTAGTTTTCCTATGTTTGGTGGTATGTGATTGGATAGTTTTTCAATGTTTGGATTTCAATTAGAAAATGATTTCAATTTCACGAATTTATCAAAGGAAAAAATTATTATTTTAAAAAATAAATAATTTGTTCTTTCCTTTTTTTCCCCTTCTTTCACGGCCAATGGTCGGCCATGACGACAAGGGGTGATTGGCCATAGTCGAGGACAAGCTCAGCCTCGCCAGATTCTAGCGAGCTTGTTGACTCGGGCAAGCTTGTCCTCACCTATGGATGATTGCTAGCATCGCCATGGCCAGCCACTAGTTGAGGGAGAAGCAAAAATAACAAAAGGAAATAAAATTAAAATAACCAAAATAGAAAAATGAAATAAAGAGATAACTATGAATATGTTTAAAAAAAATCAAGAGGAGCAATTCTAGAAAGTGTTTTCACCTCTTTGATTTAGGAATTCACTTTCCTAATTTTGTGCATTAATTTTCCATTGACTAAGTCATTTTTGGCGAACTAAACGAATGAAAGTCTGAAAAACTAATTCCTAAAAAACACTTACACTCAAACAAACGCCCTCTAAAAGAGAAAAATTGTTATTTCAATTCTACATCTATTGCCCGGATTTCAATCTTGTCCTAGTTCCTTAGATTGATCCAATGTAGTTCTAGAAATTTGAGTAAAAATGCAATCTAGTCCTCCCACCCAAATCTCACCTGAAATTATTGATGTGACAATTCAGTCATTGCCAAACATCCTGCATGCCACAATTCGATAACTAACCTAGACAATTTTAAACAAAACGATGCTATTTTGCTTAATTTTCTGAATATATTTTTTCGCACTATATTATAATCTACTTCAGCCCAAGTTATTTCGTGTGCAGTTCTTAGACGGTCAATTTCACCCGTCACTCGAAGTTTAGTTTGCATGTGAAAGCGGACTTTAATATATGCATACTACATAATTTGTTTATGTTGGTTCAATGCAAATTATATTCATATAGTTTCCATTCATCTATTAGTTTATGTTTTTGAACTTAAAATGATCTTTGGTTATGTTGGAGTGCATGGGGCTTACTGTGGACACCCATGTAGGGAACTACATCCCATGCCTACCATTAGTCACTGCTAAGTAGTTATCCACATTCAGTTTTTGTTTTGAAAAGATACATTCTTTTCTTTGAGATAAATATAAGATATCTTTCTCTCTCCTCACCCACCTTGATTATCGACGAAAAGAGAATGACGATAGACGATGCTCTCATTCTTCACTATTAATTTGCGAACAAAGTGTGGAATCTCTCCCAATTGCGAAGCGATTTTTAATCTGTGGCAATTACGGTACGTCCATTGTGTGATGTGTTATTCGATCGGTGATGCAAGTTAGGTTGGGGCATGTTCTTCGCATGTGTTTCGTTAAGAAACAAGGAATCCATTTCTCTTCATTGGTATCAAAGCACGTTAACTTACTTTTCCTGATTGCATAACCTTGTTTGTATTGATTTTCTTTATCGAATTTGAAAAGTCTTCGATGCAATTTTTCGAAGTTACGGTTCATGGGTTTTTTGTGTGCCTTAAATGAAAGAAATTTTTGTTTTTCATTTGATTGATTCGAAATACTTGTCGAAACGAGAATTTTGATATATTATAGGTCTTGAACGGAGGTCGGATGTGGCTGTGGTGGTGGCCGAAAGCTGTTGATCATCGAGAGCGATTTAAAAAAAAAAAGTGGCTGAGGCCACGGGCACATGGCCTAGACCGCTGTGCAAGTGGCCCGAGCCCACGTGATAGTTTGACCCATTTGACTCACCGACCTATTTGACTATTGACCATTGACCGTTGACCAAAAAAAAAAAAGAAAAGAGATCAATCTAGATGTGCTTATATGTTTTTTGCTTTGTGTGTCTTTTATTATGATATGTTCATAATTATTCTTTGATGATGGATTTTAGCAATCCATATTGTTCCGTATTTGTTGCAGGAATAATGTCATCAAGGCCAAGGCCTAATACAAAATGGTATGCGCGTAACGTGAAAACATCTATAAGGAGAGGTACATGTTGGCTAAAGCAATCACTTAATACGAAAATTGAGGAGTTGCACACTTATAGGTGGGATAATAATAGTGATATTTTATCTCATGCGAAGATGGTCAATAATATGATCCAAGCCGTCGTCACTCGGGCTAGGGTTTGAAATTTGGTGTTGAATTTGGGGATGGGTTTGTAATTTGGGGATTTAGGGTTAGGGTGTAATTTGGGGATTTAGGGTTTATGCTTGGATGGATTTAGCTTTAACGACGTCGTTTACTCTTTAAATTGCTAAGTTGGCCTCCGGCGAGCCACGTCATCCTCCACGTAGGCTTTCCGGCGAGCCACGTATGCTTCAGATGAAACTTGGCACTGAAGTGCACGATTTGCTCCGAACTTGGCACTAAAGTGAACGTTTTGAAAGTTTTGGCACCAAAGTGCACGCCGTACACAAGTTTTGGCACTTAAGGTGTACTTTTGCCACCTATTTGGGTATCTGATTTGATTGTAAATCCTCCTAAAGACCTTAAAGATTCCCTTCCTTGTACGATGAAGTGTACATGGGTTCATCGTCTTACTGACAATAGGGTGACTACACGTGATTATGATTGAGTTTTTTTTGTAGTATTTCTATATATGTTAGGATTTGTTTTTTATTTTTATTTTTATTTTTTATGTTTTGTCTTGAACAATGTTGACTTTTGTCTATTTAATGCAATTTTTATATGAATTTTTGTTATTATATGTTTGAGTGAAGACTTCTAAATAGTTTGGATAACTTTAAAAGAATTCAGTTTTTACCTAAATGACTATACTAATAATAATTTCAAACGATGATACTTAGATGATGATTGGAAACATAGTGAACTTTCGAATCTATGGCCTTATGTGAAATTGAACATCAATATAATTAGCTAGAGTAAAAAGTGTCATAAATGTTAGGCATTAATAATTCATGCAAAATGTCTAAATAACCTCATATTCAAATACAATGGCAACGGTTCAAAGATTATCGTGGCTGAGCTCAATAAGGGTGAAAAGTTAAACGGTGAAAATTATGAGATCTGGAACATGAAAATTCAGTATGTTCTTGAAGAGCTAGAGGCACTGGAAGCTCTTAACCTGGTCATGACAGAACTAGAGGATGAAACCACTGTGCAGTACAAAAGAGACAAAGAAGCCTTCGCTACTTAGAAGAAAAAGAATTCCACTGATCGTATTACATTACTAAGCAGCATGGATAATGATAACATGCGTGAGTTCAGGCAGCATAAGAATGCAAAGGATATATGAGACGCATTAAAGATTAGGTTTGGGCAGACTTATGTTATCAAACTAAGGCAGCTTGCAATTCTATTCAACACACATAAGATGCCACATGGGCATAATATGAAGCAACATTTGATGCGCAAGTCGAATATGATTAGTGAGCTCAAGAATGCAGGTCACATATTATTTGATGAGCAGCAGGTACAAGTGGTGATCCACTCTTTGCCCCATAGTTAAGAGCACATAAAAGTCAACCTAACCCATAATGAGAATGCTAAGACCTTTGAGGATACTATGCGTCACCTCGAGCTAGAGGAAGATTGCCTTCTAGCGGCTAAGACACAAATTAACATGTATTTTGCTAGCTCTGGCTCGCATGGCTTCGGGCTCCAAGCACAAACATGTTGGTAGTTTTAGGAAGGGGAAAGGTATAGGAATGAAATCATTTGGCAAGAAACCAAAGTTTGATAAGCATGGAAAGGCGAAACATCCCTTTAAGAGAAACATTTTAAAGGTGAAATGTTACAATTCTTGCAAGAAGGGTCACTTCGCTCGCGACTACGACGAGCCGAAGAAGGTAGAAACCTTTTATACACTTAAAATATTAGTTATCTATCAAGTTTAATATTTTTGACTGAATCTCATCCTTTGTGAACTGTAGACTCAGGGGCCACAGACCATGTAGCTAGAGACAAATACTTTTGTGGAATTTCCACAAATTCCACGTGGCGTGAAATAGATCTATGTGGGGAA
Organism: Psidium friedrichsthalianum; assembly: GCA_019149425.1. Classification (NCBI taxonomy): domain Eukaryota; kingdom Viridiplantae; phylum Streptophyta; class Magnoliopsida; order Myrtales; family Myrtaceae; genus Psidium; species Psidium friedrichsthalianum. The sequence continues at coordinate 13,211 of JAGVVM010003864.1, forward strand.
TAATTCGTGAGTGGAAGTTAAAGGAATCGACACTTGCCAACTTATCATGCATGGTGGTCGCATTTTATTCTTTCGTGATGTCCTATATGCTCTAGAGATTCATCGAAATCTTGTCTCTGTGTTGGTTTTAGTCAAACTCAATTTTTATATGAATTTTCATGACAATAGCGTGAATTTGTTGTTGGGTACAACTTTCTATAGTTCAGGTTATTTTTTTGATGGCTTTATTATGTTAAATGTTGAAAACACTAATATTAATGTTTGTTATTCCCTGTTTACGTCTTCCTATATTATTGATAGGAATGTGAATGTGTTGCGTGCTAGACTTGGTCGTATTGACCAATAACATATGAATAGATTAGCCAAAGAGGGCTTAATGGGCAATATTGAGAAAGTCGAATTGCCCACTTGTGAGGATGACCTAGTGGGAAAAACAACTCGAAAGCCATTTGGAAAAGTAATAAGAGCTGCATTTCCGTTGCAATTAATTCATGCTAACATCTGTGGACTGATGAATGTAAGGGCAAGGCATGTGGCTGTATACTTCATCACTTTTATAGATAATTATACTCGATTCGGATATATCTATTTGATTTTTCATAAATCTGAAGCATTAAGTTGCTTTAAGATATTTATGACCTTAGTGAAAAATCAATTAGATAAAAAAAAAATAAAAGCATTAAGGTTCGATTGAGGTCGAGAATACTTATCTGATGAGTTTAAAAATTTATTTGATGAAAAGGGAATAAAAGACAATTGCCTATCCCATACACTCTGCAACATAATGATGTTACAGAAAGAAGAAACAGAACACTAATGGAAATTATTAGGTCTATGATGGCATAGGCTAATTTGCCAATTAACTTTTGGGGTGATGCTTGGTTAACTGCCGTCTATGTACTCAATTGTGTGCCTTCAAAGTCAATCTTTTCCACTCCATATGAGTTGTCAACAGGTCGAAAACCTAATTTGAGCTTTCTTAAATCTTAGGGTTATGCTGCCTATACTCATGTGTCCTCTCATAAATATGAAAAATTGGGACCTAGAAGCAAAAAGAATATTTTCATAAGATACTCCGAACACTCAAAAGGGTATGTGTTCATAGGCGAGCAAGAAAGTGGAAGTATGACTGAATTTAAATCCCAAGATGTCACATTCTTAAAGAATGACTTTTCGAGAAAGGGCAATATAGGTGAAGATTATTCCTTATTTGAGACCTTGGATCAAAACAATGTGATATGTTGAAGTAATGATCCAAGTGAAAGCAATGTGAGAAATGGAGAATTAAGTATGAACCAATCTCAATTGCAACAACTTGATGAGACAATGCTATTATTTGATCCGAGTGGGAGCGCAATGGAGAATGAAGTGCTTAGGATACAAGTTTCTCCAAGATGAACAAGTCGTAAAAGCATTTCTTGTCGACGCTTTGAGATTTAAGAGGAAGCTTTCATAGTTGCTCCACAAGATGAGGATGAGCCAAGGAATGTAAATAAAGCCCTATCTTGCCTTAATAAGGCAATGTGAATGAAAACAATGGAAGAAAAGATGAAATCAATGAGATCGAACCAAGTTTGGGAACTAGTCGATATTCCGAAAGGGCATAGAGCCATTGGAAACAAATGGATTCTCAAAATAAAGCGTAAAGCTGATGGCTCAATTGAAAGATATAAGACTTGCCTTGTGGCGAAGAAATATAACCAACAGGAAGGAATCGACTATGAAGATACATTTTCTCCTTTGGTAAGATTTATCTCTATTCGTCTTATTCTGATAATAGTGGACTGCTTGGATCTTGAATTACATTAGATAGATGTAAAAGTTGTTTTTCTCAATGGAAAATTAGAAGAAGAAATTTACATAATACAACCTATTGGGTTTGTCACTAAAGGCCAAGAACATAAAGTCTGTCGACTTTTGAGATTGATATATGGCCTCAAACAGTCTTGAAGATAATGGTATAGACGTTTTCATAATACTGTAATGGCATATGATTTTGAGATGATTAATGAAGATAATTGCGTCTATATAGAAAGATCCAAAAGTCATTTTGTGATTTTATCATTATACGTTAATGATATGATGATTGCCGAAAGTAATATGAGTTTGTCAAAATAATCAAAAGTTGGCTATCTTCTAATTTTGAAATGAAAGATATGAGTGAAGTTACGTACATTCTTGGAGTTAAGATTTCAAGAGATCATTCTAGAAGGTTATTATCTCTTTCGCAATAGACTTATATAAATAAATTCCTTAAACGATTTCGTTGTTGACACTTGATTTTTAATCATATTTTCACTTTAAAATTAATAAAAAATTCATAAAAATTCATAAAATTAAAAAATCAACTTTGGAGACCTTGGCTAAGCCTAAGAAACCATCTTTGAACAAAAAATGATTTTTCATATTTTTAGTATTTTTTAGCATTTTTTATTTTCGAAACTTCATAGAAAATCAAGAAAAAATGAGAAAATTGAAAAATCAACTTTGGAAACCTTAGCCAAGTCTAAGGAACCAATGTTGAATAAAAAGTGATTTTTCATATTTTTTGTATTTTTTAATATTTTTTGAAAAATAAAAAATACTTAAAAATTCTGGAAAAATAACATTTGAGGCCACAAAAATACACAAAAATAGTCAATATTTTTATTTTAATTCCTTTTTCATGTTGGCCATCACAAATTCAAAAAATACAATTCGGGGTCATATGTTCTTTCATGAGCATAATCTCCAATCGGCCTTAAAAAAATTCAATTCAAGTCATTTTATTTTTATTTTTTACTTTTAGGAGTTGTGACATTATCCTCTAATAGTTTGAATTTTCATGTTGGCCCAATGTACCTAAGTGACTCAATTTTATAAATGGGCCTTAGTTGAATTTTGCATTAAAATCTTAAGGACTAGAGTGCAAATACCTAACACTTGAGAGATTATTTTGTAAATAACTAAAAGAAGAGTTAGTGGAGAAATTAGAATATAGAAGGGAAGATGGAGATGAAGAAGAGTTTGTGGAGAAATTAGAATGGGAGATGGATATGGAGAAGGGAAGATGAAAATGAAGAAGAGTTAATGGAGAAATTAAAATGTGAGATAGAGTTAGTGGAGAAATTGGAATGAGAGATAAATGAGTGAGTTATAAAAGGAGGAAGAACAGAGCTTGGAGGAGGAGATATTTTTGGAGAGAAAATTTGAAAAGTTTTAGAGGGTTTTGGGGGATTGAAGAAAAATTAGGGAGGAAAAAAAAACAAAAAGAGAGAGAATTCTTTTCCAAAAGAGGGTCTTGAAGATGGTGGGAGTTTAAATCTAGGTGTTACCATCACCAATTTCTCTACTGATCAACACAAGTTACGAGTTCATCCCCGTCGTTCGAGCCGCAATCTTGATCCATAAGGTGACATGACGTCCGAATCCGGCAATCAAATTCGTCAAATCAGGTAACAATTCTAACCATTAAAATCTTCAAGAATGTCGTTACCTCAATGGATTGATTTAAATTTCGATTATGCCGTGTCATATTCACATGTCATATTCGTATTGCAATTTTCTGCATTTTTCGCTTAAAAGATTTGAATCCCAAATTGCGGTAGATTCTGCTCCATACGTGGTGGTATACAAATCTCTTGTATTCCATCTCTTATATTTTAATTTCTGCACTATCAAACCCTAGAATGGGAAGGCCGACCCACCCGTTGGAGGTTCTTTATTTACTGTCTTTATTTTCTGCAATTTAATTTCTGTACCGTCAAGCCCCAGAATGGATAGGCCGAGTTAAGGCCGAACCACGCGTTGGAGGTTCTTTATCTACTGCCTTTACTTTCTGCAATTTAATTTTTGCACCATCAAGCCCTAGGATGGGAAGGCCAACCCACCCATTGGAGGTTCTTTATTTACTGCCTTTACTTTCTGCAATTTAATTTCTACACTATCAAACCCCAGAATGGGAAAGCCGACCCACCTGTTGGAGGTTTTTTATTTACTGCCTTTACTTTCTGCAATTTAATTTCTGCAGCATTAAACCCCAGAATGGAAAGTATTCAAAAATACAAAAAAATGTCATTCATGTGCATTTCATATAGTATAGCTCATGCATACTTTGCCATGCTACATATATATTCGTATTGTCACTAATTCATGCATATTCATACAAAATAAAAAAAAAATTCAAAAGAAAAATTCAAAAACTAGGAAAGGGGCCATTTCGACTGGCCAATCCTATTTTTGTTGATTTCCCTTCCTAATTTTTTCAAAATGACGATTTTGCCCCACATAGGAAAATTGTTTTGAAAAATTCTAGGAAATTCAGAAAAAATCCCAAAAATTAGGAAACGGGCCATTTCGGCTGGCCAATCCTATTTTGATGATTTTCCTTCCTGATTTTTTCAAAAATGACGATTTTTCCCCTCACAGGTAAATTGTCTTTAAAAATTTCAGGAAATTCAGAAAAATCCCAAAAAATTAGGAAATGGGCTATTTCGATTGATCAATCCTATTTTTGATGATTTATTCGTATGTCGTATCCTCATGTCTACATTCGTATGCCGTACTTGCGTGTCCACATTCGCATGTAACGTATGTTCACGTTTGCATGTCATATTTGTATATCTATGCTCGCATGTTCATGATTGCATGTCCACGTTTGCATGTATACATTCTCGTGTCTATATTTACCTATTCACGTTTTGTTTATCCATGCACCATTACCATCCATGCATTCCATCTAAAAAGTGAAAATACAAAAAGAGAACACCTCGCTAGAATCTTAGGAATAAACCAAGCCTGAGTTGCCAAAATTAGGATATCTATGAAATTAAGGTACCGAAAGGGCATTAGTTTTAATTAACTAGTGTAACCAAGTCCCCGAACTCATAATCTCTGGTTCGTAGAAGTAATTTAGTTCTCCCGCAAATTTACTTAGGTTTCTAATCGATCTACCAAAAAATAATTAGTGGCGACTCCAAATTCTAAAATCATGTGATAAAAAAAATCAAAGTTACGATTCAGTAGAGCTTGGGAGAGTCCGTATTATGTTAGTTAATCTACTTAACCTGATAATCCGTTAACTTGAAAATTTTTCATCGATCGAAATTTTTAGGTCGCGATATTCGTATGCAAGACAGTAAATCTATTGATACTCTTGTTACAAAGGTGAACGTTTGAGTCACATAATGTGTTCTAAGACTCCACAAGAGCAAGAAAGAATGAAAAATGTTCTTTATGCGAGTGCCGTTGGAACCTTAACGTATGCTATGATATATACTAGATTTGATATTTATTATGCAGTTGGATTGGTGAGTAGATACCAATCCAATCTAGATCAAGCACATTGGATTGCCGTCAAAAGAATCCTAAGGTATATGAAAGTTACTATTGATTATGCGCTGAGTTATTAAGGAAGTAATCTACACCTTAAAGGCAACACTGATGCTGATTGGGGAACAGATTTAGAAGAGATAAAATTTACCTCTGGAAATGTGTTTTTACTGAATAATGACGCCATATCATGGAGCATTAGGAAGCAGAAGTGTGTAACTTTATCAACTATGGAATTTGAGTTTGTGGCTTTATCAGCAACAATGTAAGAAGGTGTCTGCTTAGGAGATTTTTGGATCATTTAAGTGTTACTGGCGAGGCTGCAAATCCAGTTTTGATGTACTGTGATAGCCAAGCAGCAATAGCTTACACCAAAAATTTTAAGTTCCATTATAAGATCAAACACATAAATATTAGGTATAGCTATGTTAAAGATGTAGTTGCATGAATGGATATAGACGTACAATATATATCCATGCATAGAATGTTAGTAGATCTGATGACGAAATCGATTCCCAGAGATGTCTTTCATAGTTATGTGAAATCTCTTGGATTGCATAGAATTTAATATACTGCACATTGTAATTTCCCTAAATGTTCACAATTAATTAAGTTTGAAGTTATTGCCTCTAAATTTTTGTAACAATTATGGATAATGAAGCTTGGTGCTTTATATTGAAAAGGTATGTTAGACATATGAGAGATTAGTCCACTCACATAGGTGATCAGCTCTATTTACTTCGTGATAAATAAAGATGAGACGAAATTTAAACTCATTATCTATGTGATAATTGAGAGCTCGAGCTTAAATATATGTGTCGCCTTAACAAAATATTGAGATGAGGACTCAATATTTATAGTGTCCGAAAGTGAAATAACCCACATATTTCACTTTATCCGTCTTTATTGCCAGATCTGAGCTCTGATGGATACTTTTGACTAGAGTAGTTACATGAACTCAAATTAGACATTGAGTGTGTTTAAATTAGCATCTGTACAGTATTGAATGAATAGACATACACTCCATAAGGAAGGAGAAAATACCATAATACGTATTTTATATTATGTATACAGACATCGACCAATAAGAGTTAGCAAAGTTTAGATATCAACTTAATAAGCCGTGTGAAACTCTCGAGGATAAGAATCCCTCATTTAGTACCCTTATGACTCTTGATTATTCTCAAGATCTCTATTTAGTATTTGCTATCTTAGAGTGTTGCCTATAATCATGAGTTGATTCGACTTAATGGGACATTTCTAGAAAAACGAGCTGAACTAAGATTGAGAGGTTTAATGGAATTAGAAGGTTGATTTAGAGTTTTAAGTCATATTATATATTTGTATTCACTAACCGATCATTTTTGATTATTTAGTATGATTACAACTGTGAATATAACATATAATGCTCAAACGAGATCAAGAGAAAGATATTTATGTGACTGATCGATCTATGGTACAACATACGAAAATTTATTTTTGATCATGTCCAATCTTTGAGCTGTCATATACTCTCAACAGATGTACAATAATGAGCTCTCAGCATATGCTGGTTGCACGGATTATTTGTTAATACGAACTTTATAGAGAAGAGAGAATTATGTTTAGCTCTGTGTGGGTGAGTGAGAGTTGTTAGTCCTCTGTGGGCAAGTGGAAGCTATTTGCCCTACATGGATGAGTGGGAGATGTAGGAGTGCATGGGGCTTACCGTTGACGTCCATGTAGGGAACCACATCCCATGCCCACCATTAGTAACTGCTATGTAGTTATCCATGTTTAGTTTTTGTTTTGAAAAGAAAAGAGATACGTTCTTTTCTTTTGAGATTAATATAAGATATCTTTTTCTCTCCTCACTCACCTTGGCTATCGACGAAAAGAGAACGACGACAGACGACGCTCTCATTCTTCACTGTTGATTTGCAATCAAAGTGTGAAATTTCTCCGAATTGCGAAGCAACTCTTAATCTGTGGCAATTATGGTACGCCCATTATGTGATGTGTTGTTTGATCAGTGATGCAAATTAGATTGGGGCATGTTCTTCCGCATGTGTTTTGTTGATAAATAAGGAATCTGTTTCTCTTCAGGTTATACATGGTAAAGAAGAAAATCGAGTTTATTAAAAGCACCATCTTTCCAAATCTCTTCATATTTTCTGTGATGTACGATGCCAACGGCTTATGCTGTGTGGAATAGCTGAGGACAATTCCATGCGGTGCAAAATGTCTGCAAACCCATGAGAAGAGTGAGCACGACCGCGGTGACCACGCTGAGGAACTTCCATGAAGAGTAGACGTACTTCCTCATGAGATTATAAGCCTGACCTTTCGAGTGCTGTTGTAGTACCTGTTGACGTCTTGAATCGTCTTGTCCAGCTCCGAGGGATTGCTTCCAGAACCTATGGATTTGATTATTCCATTGAAGAGCTCCACAACCTTGTCGTCGCTGTTCAGATGGTTCGAGATGATGGATGCTTCCCTCAGCAGCTTCACGTCCTCAGAGGTGTCGATAATGCCGTACATCAACTCTGTGTACCGCATTAGGACCAAGGGACTGCTTTGCGATATCATCTCATAGGCCACAAGGTTTCGCAGCAAGACCTCGGTGGTAACATTCAAAACGATCTGGGGGAGCTTCAAGTAGCGGTTTTCTGATCGAACGCGATGGTTCTGATTCCTCCTTCGGCCAAGCGTAATTTAATCCCGACGCTGTGGAGCTTCGACGCCGTGGGAATCATAGCAATTTCATGAGAAGGGTCATCTTGGAGGTAGTCGAAGCATCCGGGTATTAATTGCGTTACCAATGAATTATCTTGAAGATGAGCTCGATCGGCAATTTCAGCTTCTTCATGAAAGGGAATTTCGATAACTTGCTCCATGCCTCAGTGACTTCTAATGTTGGTATCGATACCATATTGATCATACAGCCAAAGCTTGCACCTGTTGATAAAAATTTACTTTTATTCTCTTCTTTTATGCTTGCGAATAACAGAAGTGTTGGTGTGGTTCATACACCTTTGACAAGAAAGCACGGAATCCCATTGCCTAGTGAGCGGGCATGGGTCGGGGCCAGCCCCTAAAGCTGTCAAAGGGCTTTTATAATTTGAGCCCATATTTTATTAGTAATTTTAACTTTTGGTTCATGAATAGCTACTGCTATTGGTGACCTAATGGCAAGGTGCGATGTGTTAATTATATAAAATTCTCTATAGGATGTAACATTGGTTTAAGAGTGAATCAGAATAAACCTTATATCTCAATTTCTCTTTTATTTTTCGGACTCTATTTTATTGTGATTGTATGCCGAATTCTAACAAAAAGAAAAAAAAAAAAAAAAAGTACACATCATCTATATTTGCATGGCATGGGGAATGAAAACTAACCTCTATGCTCATTCTTCTTCGTCTGTACTGTTCTGGGACTGTCCTCGTCAAGATAAGATTGTAAAGGAGATCGAGAAAATGCTTATAATGACGAACAGCTTCAGATGGCGAGCACCGTTCTAGTCTGAGAGGTGATATCGCTTTGCAGAACCTCATCAACATCACCCCGAGCTCCCTATCTATGGATTCATCTTCTTGATTTTGCCCACTTCATCCGCGAATTCTTGGTCTGCAACATTATTTTCTGCAGCACAAAGGTCGGAATTTGATTCTCCACCATCATCACGTCTTGGACAATGGAGTCTCCGGTCATGGTACAATCCCCCCTCGATCATCGTCCCCCAATCGAGTCTTCCTTGCTCTGAATATTGGCCGACTTATCCGGGTCCATTTTCTCTCGCTTGTACTTGTAACCGTACAGTAGGTCGAGCAAGAAACAAGCTGTCGATGGTCATGATCCATTTCAGAGCGTCCGTGCCGACTTCCAGGTGCATTTGGTAGCTCGCGCGGATTTTCGCCTCCTGTGCTTCGAGCAAACCAGCGGTAAATCAAATGCCGGGAGCTTCAGCGCCGCACGTGCCCGTCGGGCTGCAGCCAACTTGGGGTTCTCTGTCTGGTAGAGCTGTGGCCGGAAGTGGTGGTATGGTCCCAGCGCGACGTGGTGCGGGATGTAGGCCTCCGGCTTGGCGGAGCTGATCGATTCGGGCACGCGGTGGACCGAGACCACGGTCTCGATGTCATCCGTGATCGAGGGCATCTCGGATGTGTTCCACCCATTGCTCTTCGCTAAGGCTTGGGTTGATGATGGAGGTACACGACGAGAACATGCTTGTTTGACGAGGTTTAGAGAGCCAACTTAGCTCATGGAATATTCATGTACGTCTTTTATTCGCATACACACATTCATCTTATATATCATTGCAATTACGCAAGAAAACAAAAGGTCTGAGCTTCGTGGTTATTACGATGGCGACTTTGAATATTATTAGGGTTGAAATGGGGCCAAGCGGTAGAGTTTTTCGCTGTTCTCTGGGAATGAGAGTGACTCTCAGACTCGAGAGCTTGGTCCCATGCGATAAGGTTCCTTGTTCGAATTGTTGAAGTTTTTGTTATCCTACATCGGTTGTGAATGATCATGTATGTTCTTTATGTTCATGTAATCTCTCCTCTACTTATCTAAGTTTAGAGCCAGGATTTAATATGTGGGATTTTCATAAGGTGTAGATGCCCATGTTTTATTTCATACGTGATGATGATTTTTTTTTGAGATAATAATATCAGAGTCAATATTATTCATTTTTGCGTATGTGAGCCTTATTTATTTCTATGTATGTGGGCCACGTGATGATTAGTTAATTTCCACGTGACGCTCGCATCGATTTAGGCAATTTCCACGTGCACGTGAGAGGGGTTTCCATTCAACTAAGTTGGGGCAAGTAGGACTTAGGAGTTCATTCACACCTCAAGGTTTTTGCGAAAATTAAAGAAAAGTTAGATATTTAGATATTTTGCGGAAGTCGGAAAATTGTTCCTTGATCGGCGGCTGGAATTTCAAATTTGGAATTACCGTGAAAAGCAAAGTCGATTCACTTTCTTATTTTCGGGGGAAGTCACGGTCAAACTTGGAAAGTCCAATATGGACTTGAAAACCACGATCTGCTAATATACATGCTTGCTTGCATGCTGGAATCCGGTCAGAGATAAGAATAAGGAAGAAGAATGAAGCTTGGAATTATCCCGACAGGTTGACCGAACCTTCTTGAGATATTGGCCATGTTTTTTTTTTTTTTTTGACTCCTCTAACTTACGTACGATATCTATCTACTCATGAGTCAGACAAGGAAGGGTAGAGAGGCGTGGGTCTTGCTTTTGTTTGTCATGTACATAAAAACAACGAACGCCATGGCCGCAAGCCCTATCAAAAGAAGTGCCGTTCGTGCTGAGTGCTTGGCCCTGGACAATTTCGTGGAATTGCATCAATAACTTCAGCATTAAAGTCAATTAAATCTTGTGAGTTTAAGATTTGTGTAATTCATTCGTAAGATTAAAAGATTATTTTGCGAGGAATTAAGGACTAAACATTACATGCATTACTGATTGTAATTGGCACTGAAAAACATTGATGGTATTTGAGCGACTCGAGTGTGATTTGTAACTCCATGTATTATTGATAATGGAATTCGTTCCTGCTCTTTCTGTCGACATAGGTCTCTATGATCGAACTACAAATATTTAGTATCTGATTTATTTTCTTATTCTGTCTATTTTATTTTTCAATCGCTTCTTCGGCGAAACAGTTTCTTTCTGCAAGTTTTCTTCCCAGCCCAATGCTCAATTGCTAAAAAGACAAGCTTTCATAGGTTCTTGGATTAGCATTAAGATGAACAAAACCATGAACTTCCACCCTCATGATCTCACCTAATCATACTTGTGATTGCTATCGACTTACTATCGCATCTCACCGAGGGATTATATATAGATCTGACTCCAATTCGTCTTGGCAGGTTAATGAGTAGGATATGCAGCAATCTGTATTCCAGCATCACAATGACATGGAAGTATGGTCATAAATCAAAAATCAAACCCTTTCATTGCATAGGCAAATAAAAACCGGTCCTCTTGGATTAGTCAGAATGACATGTAAGAACGAACTAAAACATATGACCCATTCATTTCCGCGTGTTGCTCGCATCAGTTAGTCAATTTCCACATACACGTGAGAGGGGTTTCCATTCAACTAAGATCATATGAACCCTTTGAAAGGAGCTTTTGTTTATCTTCACTGTGCTCAAAGAAGACTTCGGTTTTGTTAGGGTTCGAGGAGGCCAAGTAGGACTTAGGAGTTCATTCAAACCTCAAGGTTTTGAACTTTCCTACGATGGCAACTTTCTTTTTGTTTGGGGCCATCTTGATCCTTGACATGGACTATAGTTGAACCCGTGTCTTAAAATTGCAGAAAAATCACAGAGAATCCTGATTTGGAAAAGCCTGCCAATGCTTGATTGCTGAAAAAAGAAGCTTTCATAGGCTCTTGGAATAGCATTAAGATGAACAAAACAATGAACTTACACCCTCACGATCTCACCTAGTCATATTTGTGATTGCTACCGGCTTCCTATCGCATCTCACCGAGGGATTATATATAGATCCGACTCCAATTCATCTTGGCAACAAAAATGAGTAGGATATGCGGCAATCTATATTCCAACATCACAATGACATGGAAGCATGGTCATAAATCAAAAAGTTAAACCCTTTTATTGCATAGGCAAATAAAAGCGGTCCTCTAGGATTAGTCAGAATGACATGTAAGGGCGAAACCGTATTAGAATTCGGATTATACTCCTTTAGTAATTGAAACATGACAGGACTTAACCTTGGCAACGAACAAGAGAACAAAATGTTATTCCAGCGCCCGCTCTTAAACCTGTGGATCTACAGAGGATAGTAATGAATCCATCTACGGAACATCTCGTAACATTCTCTGCGTTTGTATTCTGGTGGCGAGTGACCAGCACCCTGTATCAATGCTGTTGAGATGGGGACAAAAGTATTGCGACACCAAAAACTACTCAACGAGAAGGAAGAGGCGGCATCGAAGTCAGGAGTTCCCTTACGCTTAATGTTGCATAGGTCAGTCGGTATCCATCGTCTGCATACTTTCTCGTGTACCTATTAAAACATGGCAAAATTGGAAGCCCTTACCTCATCTGAGGAATAAAGAAACCGGAGAACGGAAAAGTATGAAGTGAAACCTTTGTGAGCTTACCCGGCAACTTGGCCATCTACAAACCACGGTCTCGAATCTGTATCCACGGTCAAATCAAGCCATTTTATCCCCTCTTCGATAGCATTATGCGGTATAAACATGTCATGATCACCACTGCAAAGAACGAGTTACTCATCACCAGTCAAACCAAGTGATTTTTGTATCTTTGTTGAATTTCACAGTTGCCGAAATGTTCCTAGACTATTGCAGTCATTGGTTTTAGCAGTTTTTACCTGAAAACTAGAACTTGCATGCCCAGGCAAGTGAGATTCTTACGATAATTGAGAACATTCGTGACATCTTCAGTGTAGGCTAACGAATTATTACACCCGAAGAATTCGCCGAGGGGCCCTGCAAATTGATGTAATAAGATACAACTATTTGCTAGTTCTCTCTAGGGGGAATAATTACCCCAATTATCGACAAGTAGATAATCGAAATAATGTCACATTCAATGAGTGTGTGTGAGAGAGAGAGAGAGAGAGAGCCTACAATAGATCGCGAGGTCCCAGCAGTGACACAAGATAATCCTTGGTGAACTCTTGGATGGACCTCCTATGTTGCTCTTGGTTTGATAGTGCTAATTTGAAAGCTTCTTTTGGTTTCGATGAAATGAAAGCACAAACAGGGCGGCTTAAGTACATTACAAGTATCAAAACTTGCGACACTGAAGTGATCATTTTCAAAAAAAAATTGACACTTAAGTAATCTTATTGGGACTAAAGTGATCGTTTTTCAAAAAAAATTGGCATTTAAGTGATCATTTTAAAAGTTTTGGCATTGAATTAATCGTTTTTCAAAAAAAATTGAAACTTAAGTGATTGTTTTTATAAAAATTGACACTTTGATGATTTTGAAAGTTTTGCACTAAAGTAAACGCCATACACAAGTTTTGATACTTGTAATGTACTTTAGCCGTCATAGAGTCAAGAACATTCATTTCGCTAATCAATTCAATTAGCTCCAAATAAGACAGAAAGAACCAAACATCTCAACTCAAATTTTATGTGTGATAAATTTCAAGCCCAAAAAGAGTTGGGAGAGAAAAATAGAACAAGTTTACTTCTAATGCATCCATTAAGGAAGCACATTCTCTAACCTCATCATACACTGCCAGATCCTCTATGCAATTCACGTTCGTTAAATTCACATAATTTCCACCACAATGTATTTCTAAATCCTGATAATCAAGATATAAATTTGATCATAACTCAGGACTCAAAAATGCTCAACTGGTAGTTCTCACATGATTTTTTTCTCATTACCTCATAAGGTGCATCTGAAATGAGGGCCAACCTATGAGCAAATGGAACTTTGTTGACACCTAAATTTTGATAATTTATTTTTTATAAAAATGAGAATTAGTTTTAATACTCACCAAAAATAATTAATGAGTTTTCATACATATTTATTTTTCACATTCATGCATCGCATTAGCATTTGTTTGGATCGGCAGTGGAAAATGAGCTTAAATCGACGAACGAACGAGCTCTTAAGCAAAATTCGGCTAGGGCTAGAGGACTAAGGTCACCGAAATTCACAAGTTTTTAGGGCTTATCTTGGACTTAATTCAGCTTGTTAAAATTAATTAATTAAAAAGGCCTTTAATTAAAGCTTAATTAATTAAAAAAAGGCCTAATAAAGTCCAGACAAGCCCATAGGCGAAACCACAGGCCTGTCAAGCCCACTCAACGGGGCTGACCAATTCTATAGGGACTTAATTGAACAGAATTTTCTTTCTAAAGGATTAAATTGTGATTATTCGAAAGTTGAGGGACTTTTTCATAATTAGACGAAAGTCATGAAACCCTAGTTTAGTCTATAAATAAGGTGCTTCTTTCACGTTTTGAGGAGGCCAACCCATCATCATACACGGCCATTGAGGGCCACAGAATCGAATTGACGACGGAATTGAGAGGGGGAAAAAAAACAATGGAGAAAAGAGAGGGGATCGTTTATAAAGAGGTCCTGGATTCACGTTTTTTCATGGAGGGATTAGAAAAACATTGAGAATTCATGGCCTCAAGAAAGAGATTTCTCTCCATGGTCTTCACGGATGCTTCAGAGTCCTGATCAGGAAGAGAAAGTGAGAAAAGAGCAAGGCCTTGGGGAACGTTCATGATTTGAAGAGGAGACAGTACCCAAAAAGTTTGCGTTCTGCGAGGAGAAGAAAAAAAGTATCATAACACAAGAGGTCTAGAACTCAACCAAGTTGAGTATCCCCGCAGAATCCTCTGCCCATGAGACGATGCTGCTGCTCTCTCTCCTCCGACACCGACCGTGAAGCTGCCCCGCCGTCCCTGTTCAAACTTAAGCTGTTTCGCGTTGACGAGCCAGCGGTGACTTGCTGCTGCACCGTCATCTCAGTTCCACGTCTTCAGACCATGCCAGTAACTCTCTTGACATTCACAAGCGAGATGCCATGTCGCCAATGTTCCCAAGCGCTTGATTGCCGTTCAGCGGTTTCGTTGTGATAAAATCGGTTATTTTCTCCTCCTATTCAATTATCCTGTTTTATATTTCTGGTTATGCTTCGTCCCCCTTGTCGCGACCTAAAAATTATGGAATTCTCAAGTTAATGGACTACTAGATTAATTAAATGAATTAACTAACCTAGCCCGAGCTATCCAAGCTATACCAATTCGCAATAGGTTTATGTTCAAATGATTTAAATTTGGAGCCGCCACTAATGTTTCTTTTGGTAGGTAGATTAGAAACCTAAATAAAGTATTCGGAGAATACTTCATTTTCTGCTAACCAGAGATTCAAATTCGGAGACTTGATTATGTTAATTTTTCAATTAACACCCTTTCGGTACCATTCTTGTGAAAAGTTTTCTTGAACTGGCAAATTCAATTGATTTCTTTGAAACCAATGTGCAATTTATTTTTTTGGGATTTTCTTGAAATAATGAATGCAATGCAAATGCTACATGAGTGCAATTATGACATGAACTATATGACAAACATGATGTCTAAAAATTTAAGCTAAATGCACGAGAAATATGGATTCTAATGATGTGCAAAATAACATGGATGAGAAAAAAGGTGACATGATGTGAGTTTTAACACACACAAAACATGAGTTAAAATTTCAAAAAAATCATGACATGCAAGGATGCAAATCAATGCGTGAATGACAATTATGACATGAATTATTCGTGATAAACAATATGAAATGCACATGAATGACATTTTTTTTCTGTATTTTCGGATTAAATAAAAGGCAAAAATAAAAGATGGTTCAAAAATTAATAACAATTAATATAAATTAAAAAATTGATCATTCAAAGTCTAATTTATATTAAAAGGTATCTTGATGTTTAATTCCATTCTAGACCATAATTTGATGTTCTTTTTTTGTAATTTTTTTATGAGTCAAATAAAAATATAATAAACCTTGAGTATCGTACACCATGTGATCCGAATTTTTCCGATGAATTCGCTTTGTACCCAAAGTTTAGGGTTGGAAGGGAATTTATTCACGTCATACCCCGAGGGTGGGATCAGATGGTGAATTTGAATGAAATTTATCGATCCGGTCCCAAAGTTATGAGATGGGACAGACAATTTTCATTTGTGCAAATGACATTGCACTTCGAAGGTGAAGTTGGATGGCCATCCACAAAGCACATATCTGAGGGACAAGGCGCAAGGGAGCATATACTATACTCAAGGAATATTACAAAATTATTTGAATTAAATGAACCATGCCACTACAGTATAAAAATAAAATGAAATTTCTACCAAGCATAAGATTTTATATATATATATATATAGGGCAAGATTGCCCTATCCACGAAGGATCATATCTTTTCAAATTAAGGAATTATCTTTTGATATTTTTGAAAATATTTCAGATAATTCCAATTTTAGAAAGATATCTTCAATTCAAACAAGGCTTATCTACAAGATGCAAAGCTAATATTCAAACAATATATCCAATCAAAGCAAGGAATTATCTATAGCATCTTAAGATAGACAAAATATCATATCAAAATGTGCAATCCAATCAAAATTAAGTAATAAACTAGAAAAATATTCAAGAATAGGGGTTTGTTGCCTAATCTGACAAATCTTATTGCCAAATTCAAATTTCGAGAATCAATCTACAGATGAAGTGATCAAGTTTGATGACCGACTCAATGGGGTGGTCGCACAGCTTATGGGGAACCTTGTTTTGCTCCAAAATTCTGGACTTGTACAAGCTGGAAAATCGCCCAAAAGCAGCCCTTTTTTTGGACCCGAATAGCAGCTATAGTCAGGCTAAACAGTAGTCGGAACGTCTTCGAAACAGTGGCAAAAAGTCCTCTGAGCAATGGGCGAAAACTGCGACAAAACTCTGCAAATTCTTGAAAAGTACGTACAAATGCCTAAAACAGTGCCATTTTTAGACGCGAACAGCAGTATTTTCGGCCTCTGCAATAGCAGATATTCAAACATCGAAACAACAGAAAATTCGGCATCAAAATAGGTGCAAACGACCCTTGAGTAGTGACGAAAAGGAGGTCCAATCAGCGAAGAAAATTGAAACGAACAGCAGCTAGTTTGGTCCTTCAACAATGGCGAAAATCAGCACAAACAGCGGCTGATTTGGTCTTCGAATGACACCGAAGGATGGACAATAACAGTTGGAAAACCTGTTAATAAATTCAACCGAAATTTGTGATATTGCAAGACCAAAATCAAAGACTATTGGCCGAACTAGCAAGGATGAATTGGAGTGGTGACAGCTCTGACTTCTCGGCGTTGGAGATGCCACAAGTTGCCGCCTAGGAACTCCTCAATTTGGTTCGACATCTGGGCTTAATCGATAGCTCTCATCCTTGCTTGCTCTCGGTGGTGGGTAGTCAACGGCTTGGAGCAAGATGAAGTGGCGAGGAAGAACTTTTTTTGACTGGACTCTTCCTCTTTTGTCTCTTTTTTCGAGTGGTCTATGGATGAAGTGTGCGGCCTTATGGAGAACGTGAGTTCTTCTTCTTGGACGTCTCTCTCTATGGCCTCTCACGATCCCTTTTTCTCTCTCAATCTGCTCTCAAAATTCACCCTCCCCCTCCCCCCTATTCAATTGCATGGTCTCATTATATAGGAAACTCAATTGGCTCTCTAACATCATTAAAGTGTTCTAACCACCGAAAGCAAATTTGTCCCTTCATCATGCCTAACTTACTTTAATCATTACCACACCCACCAAATGCCCTCTTACATTGTTGCTCACGACACTTCGGTAGGAAAATAGGTTCAAACCTATGGCCATCATGGAGTGTCCCTACTTGCCTCCCACTTAAAATGAAATGATGATTGTCTTCCACTACCACCGAAAGGACTTCCACCAAAGAAAGATTGGAAAATGTCAAATGGATCGTGGCCTCCGCCAATGATGCAAGATGCAATGCATGAGGAAATATTTTTTGTGAGAATTAATTCTCAATTTTTGTGCAATATATATAAGTCGAAATCAAAATTTTAGGTATCAACACCCATGATGCGGTCAAGGTCAAACTGATGTTGGCTGAGTACAGGAAATTCACTTTGAGGCCTTTACATGCTTAAACTCCACATACAAATTCATGCCTCTTGCACGCATGATATACCGTGAAATCGAAGGGAAGCTGTGCAATTTGTCTTGATGTGTCCAAACATCTATTGAAGAGAAGAAGGAAAGCAGGGCTGGACATTTGAATAAAACACATCAATGAAGACCACTAGAAAGCACCCCCACCAAGTTGTGCGACATCAGGTTTCTATTTTTGCAGATCTTTAGCATAAGCTCACTTGTCGAGGCCTTTACCAACCGTCTAGATTGAGCATCCCCGTCGGTGAGCTGAGCACCACCTTGAGCTGACCATCATCGAGTCCCCGCCAGGCACCACCGCGAGCGGCCGTTTGAGCCATCCAAGATCCACTCGATCCGAAGCCGGTTCAAATTTGAAAGGTTATTTTCAATTTTAGGTGACAATCTTTATCCGAGAATATTTTAATATTTGTTGCCTATTTTGATTTATTTGTTATCATTGCATATCTAACATTATTTTCTTGCAAATAATTCTTGCCTATTTTGATAAGGATGTGAATCTTTAGGATAGAATAATATCGATATTATCCTATCTTTTAAATTAGGCACTTTATCCGTAGGTAAATTGAATTTTGTTTTTACATCTCATGTTTATCTTGTCTTTGCGATTGTTCGAATTTGCACTTGAATAAATAATAACGCCTATAACACATGCTCCAATTGTGTCTTGTCCCTCAAAAAATGTACATTAAGGCAACATTTGACTTCAATCTCAAAGTACGATTGTGCCTATACGTGTGAATTAGACATCAAATCCTAAATCTCGAGGAGAGGATTGCTAATTCCTAAGTAGAATTTCAAGGTTTGCCCTATAATATTATATATATATATAGAGAGAGAGAGAGAGAGAGAGAGAGAGACGACGGTAATTCTATAGTATATTACTTGCTAGCCCCAATCGCAGGGAACGTTGTGAATAAAATCTGAAATTCGGATTTAAAGGTGTTTTATGGGCAATATTGTTTATTTTAGTTCAAATTTTCATGTTTTTCTTGTTTAATTAAATCCTAAAAATCCAAAAAAGATGTCGCATTTTCTTAAGGTAAAACACATTTTTCTTCACTTTTTGCATGAAAATAATATTTAACAAAATTTAAGACTTTGGGAATCAATTTCTTAATCAAATTGGATATTATTTCACTTTAGGGTGGTCTTGTACCTTAATTTTGCATAAATCCAAAAATCATTAAAAAAAAAAATACCAAAATGTCATTCATTTTGCATAGCATATGGTATAGATGTTACGCATATATTGCCACGTTTACTTGCTATGTCATGCATAGAGCATGGCGTTTGCCATGTCATTTTATTTTACATGTCATATAGTAAATTGCATTTGCATTGCATTTAACAAGAGAAACCTAAAAAAAAAATAATTCAAATCATCACACTAAGGATTTTTCATGAAAATCGAATACTGAAAGGGCATTAATTGAAAGATTAGTGTACTCAAGCCCTCGAATCTATTTAATCTTTGGTTTGTATGAAATAAAGTATTTTTTCTTAAATATTTTATTTAGGTTTCTAATCTACCTACCACAAAAAATTAGTGACGGCTCCAAAATTGAAGATGTTTTTCCATGATTAATCATGAATCTTAAGTCATGAATTGGTAGAGCTTGGAAGAGCTCAAGCTAAGTTAGTGAATTCAATTTAATTAATCTAGTAATTCATTAATCTGAAAATTTCAAGATTTTTAGGTCGCAATAAACTTTTGAGTTCATTTCAAGAGCAATGTACGTGTGGTGACATGGTAGTATCATTCCCTAAAAAGGATTCAACAGGGAAGACGGTACATTAACATAAGCTCCTGAACTAGCAGGAAGAAGAAGCGCACCCCAAACCCCCCACTTCTGACCGGAAAAGTCTTCTTTTTTTTTTCAAAAATGTTTAGCTGACCAAGTAAGGGCTGAGTGTGATGTGGGCGGGATGTATTTAAATAAAAGATAGGATATGTGTAACAAGGAAGCGAAGGTACCGGAAAAACTTGTGTTGATGACTATTTCAAGAAAGATGCGAATGAAAGTTGCTACCAATTTCCAGCAACATTAAATGAGAAGTAATTTGGCTATTGTCCACTGTGAGCCATATTGCTTCCAACATTCAGAAGCTTCAAGGACACTCAAAAAACATCTCAATAAGCAAGGTGAGAATCCCAAGAAAAGGACAAGAAAGAGAAAGGCAGAAGTTAATCCAAATGCTGATCCAAATTAATTGAAAAAAGTTAGGGTGATCATTTCGTGGTCAAACTATCATGACTTGGGAGACAACAAGAAAACATGCCCTAGCCCCCAGCACCAACACAAATTAAAACTTTGGTCATAAAAAAATTTCAAATATTTCAAGATAACTTATGTATGTTTTTCAATGCTGGGTAAAAAGGCAAATCAAGAAAAAAAGACAATGAGATACAAGAACTACACCTCTCAGGACACAATCGAATGTTAACAGAGCTGAGAAAAGAAGGTGAGTAGTGACTCAAAAAACGCGTCCTAACTTGACCATTCTGTAAGAATAAAATGCTTATTGTTTATTCATTTGCAAGTTGAACAAGGATATGGATTATATATATCAAATCCACTGGAAGCTCATATTTTAGGGTAACAAGTTGTCAAATTTAAATAAAAATATTTCCATAAACTGCACTTCCATGATCACAAGTGGTCCCTTTGAAATTTTTGGTGTCGTGGAAGTGACATTATCCATGAAATTTATATTAATAATGCAAATGATGCTCTTGGAGCCTTTGCAAGCCAGACATAAACCTCTACAGGCCAAACAGGCCATGTCTCTATCCAAGCTTATGGACCATATCAAAGTCAAGAATCTGCGAGTCACACCTGTTGGAACTGGCCTTATCACCTAGAATGGGGTGAATAGGTGATTTCTAAACTTTAGAAATCAATGCGAAATTTAAATAAGTAAACTCAGAGTTTTAGTTCAGAGTCTAAGCAAGAACAAGATCTGAGATGCTCTTAGAATTAGTAACGTGCACAATTCAACTATCAAATTAAATGACAAGGAGGTCAAGGGATAAAGAATTTGTACATAAAATCTATAGCGGTTCAGTTTTCTTCAAGCTTGAGTTTACGTCTTCATGCTGACAGCCAATTAGCTGAATTTCACTAGTGGATAGTTGAGAGATTAAGACTCGGTGATGATTCTCAAGTCAATAGACTTCCCATCTATTACTCACACACTTGAATAAAATTATCTAAGTATTACAATGTTGGATCAAGAATATATAAAAGATATGAAGTTCTCTTGAATTTTGGAATTTAAGATTCTGGACTCTCTTGTTTTCTCTTTAGTCTTGAGATTTCTTTTTATACTCCCCACCTTCAAACTTACCGTTACAAGGTCTCTAGAGATCACTCTCCAAACTTCCCGTTTGGACGAGATTGTATACAAATGGATTTCGTAGCCATTGAGAATAATAAAAGAAAGAATCGCTCATTAGATTAGATCGCCCATATAATACAAAGAGCACGTAGAACCCATTATCAAGTGATGTTGGATAATACTTTAACAACCCCACTCATATGCAACTAAATTATGAGCGACACGTGAAATTCTGATTATGCACATTCACGTGAATTTTGACAATGCACATTTGCAAAAAAAATATAGCACTGGCTTTGATACCATATTAGAAAGTTCAATCTAAAAGATTAAGCTGATAAGTAGAGGATATCACATCAATATAAAGAGCACTTAAGACTCATTGTCAAGCAATGTGGGATAATACTTCAACACTACCACTCTAAAATGATCTGGTTTCCAAAGATAGAATTATTCTTAAGGTAAGTCATCCTCATCTCCTTAATCCTCGCTCGAGAATGATCTTCGTGATAGATAATTATTGACACTTGATTTTAATCAGTCTTTTTTTAAAAAATTAATAGAAAGTCAATAAAATTTTTAAATATCAAAAATCAACTTTGGGACTCTTGGCCGAGCATAAGGAACCAATTTTAACCAAAAAATATTTTTTGTATTTTTTTTGGTATTTTGAAATTTCTTTTCATTTAAAAAATAGCCGAAAATCATAGGAATTCATGATCTAATTGAGCCCAAAAAATCATTTGGCCTCCTCCTTGTATTTTTTTACTTTATTTTGAGTCAGATATGATATTTGATTTGGGGATCTTCTAATTTCACTGTGGCCTAACCATTTTCACATTTTGACATAGCGAAGTTAAACATAATCCTAGTGCCACTTTTGACCTAATTTGAAATCCAAGCCGTTCGATCGATCCTACGGCCACGAATGACATAGGCAAAGGGACAGGAAGGGGAAAAAAAAAACCAGGCAGAGGTGGAGAGGGGGGCTGGCGGCAAAAAGAAGAAGGAGAAAACGCAAGCAAAGAGCAAAGAGAGACAGCTCGGTGGAGGAGAGTTCGGGAGAGTGCAGCCGCACACCTCAAGAATGGAAACTCTGGTCTTTGAAGAGAGTTCTGACGTGGGAGCCTTCCGGGAGAGTTCCTTGTAGAGGAACTCAACTTTAAAAAAAAGAAAGAGGAGCTCCCTGTCTTCAGTGTTTCGGGTTTGTTCAAGGGAGACGTTTGGTTTGGGGGGGGACACAGAGGAAGAGAGGAGCACTTCCTAAAGAATTTCCTTCCAGCATCTTTGAGTAAGAAAAGGGTGATCCGTTCGCATGGTTACGGGCTCCATTTTTCCCGGAAGAGGCTTACAGAGTCCTAGAGAGAAGCTAGAGAGAGAGAGAGAGACTGGAGCTTCCGGCAGCGCCATTGAACCGCAGCCGGAGCTAGACCGACCCGAGCCGCGCCCGCATCTTAAGGACAAAACCTGCTGTTTCAAGCGAAATTTCAACCTCATTCGAGCACCTCGCCTTCGCCGGACCAAGGACAAGCCGTCCTTACCGCTGCCGTCGCCATCGCAATGCCTGGAACAGATCCGAACCTCGTCAAATCTCCGCCGGAATTTTGGACGACGGCCACCAACTGGCGGCGGCTCGCGGTTAGAGGCCGCGCCGGTAAGTCTTCTAGACCTCGAATCTGTCTGCCGTAGTGAAAAAAAGAAGAAACGAAGTCTTGTTGTCGCGTCAGAGGTCGTGACCGGAAAAGGGAACTCCTGGTTGGAGGTAAGGTCGGTGGTGACCAACGACGGTCGAACTTGATGCGAATGACGAAGGATGGAAGCTTACTGTCACGTTCATGGAGGAGGACGTCAAACAGAGTGCAGAGGAAGAAGATGACGAATACTGATGAGGTTTGGGCTTTGGTCATTAGAGTTTGGTGCTTGTTTTTCTTATTTCATCCTGGGAGAGCAGCGCTTAGTGTAGAGTAGTTTGGGGCCTGAGTTAGGCCTAGTCTTATTGGGAGAACCATTAACTGGGCTCATATTCTGAGCCCACTCCGTCTGCTGGCAAAGGGAAAATGGGCTTGGGCTTAGTCATGGGTTGTTAGAAATGTGGGCCTATCAGTAATAGGGTTTTAGTTGGTCTTGGCCTAATTCGGGCATTGGCTTTGCCCAATCCGAGCGGCAGGCCTTGTCTCCGGCCTGAAGAATGGCCATAGACCGCAGAGAATAAAGTTCACAAGAAAATCGCTCAGATCCAGCGTGGCCTCACGCGAGACAGGTTGTGTTGCTATTCTTCTCCAATGGGGTTCAAAATGTTGCATTGAGACAATAATGTCCTTGGAGGTCCCCCGGTAATGTGGTCAAAATCTACATTCCCGATTGTCGGGAAGTAATACCGTGAATTCTTTAAAGGACGTCGAAAGAAAGTTCAGGAAATGCGATGAGTCGCGAACCCAAACTTGTAAGCAGGGACAAGCTCAGGTGCGACGCTGTTAGGATCTATTGATGGTACAACGCAAACCAAGCTGGCGGCTGGACCGTCAAATGAATGGATCATTTCGTTCAAATTCAGTACATAGTGTAGCGAATGTTTGTAGGAAATCCAATTCTAACATTCTCAGAGAGAGCGATACATTGGGATCATGAAAGAATCTAACCGATCGGTTTCGAGCTTAAAAGGAGGGGGAAATGACAAACGAGTCTTAAATCTATTGTACTTGTTCC
>JAGVVM010003865.1:0-12673 GCA_019149425.1 Psidium friedrichsthalianum
AAGCGCAGTTGACCCAGTTTCTCATTCCGCTAAACTGTGGATTGACGTCTTTCGATGTTTGCGGTGTTGTGGCAGTGGATCAGGAGGATAAGGAGTGTCTCAGTCTTCTCCTCATCATGTTCTGAAAGAGAAGCTCCCAGGATTCTCCAGTAGTGCGCCGAGAAGTTCCAAATCGGACCGCTTTATAAGAACGACTTGCGTTACCTTCGTGTCTGGTTGCAGTTGGCAATTCCTTTCCTCTAACTGAAGCGTTGCAATTCAACAAGCAGAGTAAGAATGGCTGAGCGTGAGTGACATGTGAATATTTGGGACGAAGTTACGAGAATCGTTTAGTTTTCTCCTTACTTTCTTTCCTTGAATGAGGCGAGTCTTGCTCAAAGTAAGCCGAGGAATTGGATTTAGGTGGAACTTTTGTAGTTCTATCATGTGAAAATGCATTCGCAAGATCCAGTCTTCTTTAGTAGAGATTTTGTTGTCAATAAATGTGCAGATGGATTATGTCGATGATCCAAAGGTGCTTTTGAGAGCAATGGAGATGAATCGCATCGGGATGAAATCGCGTTTCTTTTGCCCATGTTTGGAAATTCCTCAATTAATCCAATCTGCCTATCATACGAGCGGAAAGAGAGGTTACAGAAGGAATGGCCTATGATTTATAAACCGAAAAGGGGAGAACAAATGGGAAAGATTTCCTTCCTACCCTACCTCTCCAATACTGTCCTAAAAAGGGTTGAACAAAAATTCAGGGACCATAGGATTTTCACTTCTCACGATCAATGAGAACTCGCGATCAACAAGAGGGGCAAAGATGCTACACTCCCATAACTAGCTTCCTCATCAGGAACTAATTTGGATGAGCCAAAACTTCCATCTAGTCATCACCTTCTGAATCTGTATTTCAATCGCGGAAAAGTCAGACAATTCAACAAGAATAAAAAGATTGATCGAGAAACAATTGCAAGTGCCACGGCGAAGTTTGGACGAGCAGTCAAGCTAATTCAAAGAAGTGACAAATTCATAATCAAAGAAGGACCGATGAGTTACCATTTCACCTTCATTGGCTCTTCCTAAAATACCAGTATGCCTCAAATAAACAGCGGCATTATCTAATGGAAGTACGGAAGAAGATTAGAGACGCAACATAGCAATATATATGCCACTTCCGGGCGCACAACAAGCAGCGCACTATTTTTCCTCAGGAGGTAGAACAAAAGCACTTGCCCATCCCAGTTATGTCGAAAATTTTCAAAACTTTTTCGACATAAATTCACTTAGTCATAAGTGTCAACATTGGTCAATTCAATTCAATCAATTTCTGATTAACCAAAGTTTTAGTAGGCATTCAAGCATAATAGATGATTGTCGAATGTATGGCATCACCAGCAGCATGAAACAATATCAGACTAAAACTAGGACTTTAACCGCTTACCAGATCTTATATCTTCTCCCACTTTGCCTCTGTTTTGTAGCTGCTTCATGATCATCGAGTATATAAGAACCCACCAGTAAATATGGAACACAAGCAGAGTCAGAAGCATTGTGTTGAAGATGTAGTACAAGGAACAGCCATAGAATTCTGATAGCGGCACAACTTTCACGTAACGTGATAGCTGCTCGTTGAAAAGCAAAAAAGCACAAGGTATCAGTACCCATTGTAGATGAGCTAAAGAAAAATCAGACACCAGCAAATGCAACCTTGATGCTTTGATGACCCAAAAGGGGAAGAACATAAGCCTTAGCATGAGCCACGAGATGGCAAATAATGCAAAGCACAGGCTTGCTCTGAACTCCTTCTCTGAATACTTTAAAGACTTTTGCAGCTTCCATCAGCACGTCACTGGCATCATGGAGGGCAAGAATAATAGAGCCTATCCGAAAAAACCTGCTTCACCATTGAACAGCTTTTGTTAACTATCTTCTTTAAATAGCCCTAGCATGAAACGAAACATCTACCAACTGAAAACCTAAAAGACCACATGACTAGAAAACATCTCTAATACCAGCGTGCACAAAATTTTCTTGTGTGCCATGTAAAGCTCTATGCTTCAATTCCACCAAGCAGTCCTTTCTGATAGCTAGTCCAGACTCTGGCAGAGGTCCACCATACAGGGTGAAGAGAATCCCCAATGTTATCCATCTTTCAATTCATTGATTGTCCGTACTTCTAGACCTTGAAATGTTCGACTCCCCAAACCCCAAAGCTACTTTCTCCATATGAAAACATTTAACTTGAAAAGAGAGAAGATAAAAAAGGCATCACCTCAATAGCAATCATCTTTTGAAACAAAAAGTAGACAGCAATTTTGACAGCTTTTCTGTATCCAGTCAAGGCACTAATCAACAACATGCTGGAATTTCAATAAAAATTATGCTGTTATGTCTGAGGTATATATTTGATATTTATGTATCCTTAGAGTCAACCTCAGGGAAAGCAGCTCCTGGGGCAGCTCAGACTTCCTTAATCAGTTTTCAGATGTAAAGTAAAAGCATTCAAGAAACTCAGTGGGAAAATTACCAAATAGTGGGCATTATAATTTGTCTACAGCCTGGGGATGACTTGGTTTAACATGTTAACATAAGCCACACGGTGCTTAAGCTAAGACCACAGATTTCATGAACTTCCTTAGATTTCTGTAACAAGGAAGGTCCCACGATTAAAAATAATGCGGCAGACTCCAGTCACTCCACATCCTTCTCTAATTTCTCAATAAATTGTCATTCTAAGGAAAACTTGTTTGATTATATGGTCCAGCTCATCCATAGAAGAATCCAACAAATAAATATCGCAATTTATCACAATTAATGCAGATTGACCTTTCTTGAGAGAGATAGTACAATATTTTCTTGTCCATGCAAAAGGCGTCACCACCTACTAGAAGTGCATTACAGGATGGATGTGCTCAAGTGAGAACATATTATGAAACAAGGTAGGCTCCACTCCAATGATAGCTACTTTCCCTTTTATTCCATTGGAAGGCTAAAGCTAGGAGACCAAGAGATTACTCCGCAATGACGAGCACCGTCTCACCTGTACTAGTAAAATGGTGTTTTTCGTTCTGGACATGACAAGAACAAGGAATTACTGAGACAGTGAGACCCTACCTTGTCAAGAAGGAATAACCAATCAAGATGATAGTTATTGATGATAGACATCAGACAGCAAAATCTTCCTACGAGTCTCCCATGTAAGTAGGGCAGCAATGCTGCAGATGTAGAAGCCACATTGGCACATGTAGAAAAGCCTAAGGAAAAGCTGACACGGTGAAACAAATGGATATTAATATGATTACCCAATCTTGAAATTTATTCTCTGACAAGCTTGCATAGATTTTCAAGCTTCACTTGGACATTAAAATTCATTTTGAAAAGTCCATACATCAAAGAGAGGGTCAAAACAGCAGCCTTCCTCTTCTCACTGGTGAAGAAAGATGGAAGATGAAGAGAGTATCTCATGTCTTAAATGCACCTCATCAGGGTAACCTATGTCCTGGCCTTGAGCATGTCCACAAAAATATAACATCTTATGCAGGAACCTTCTTTTCTAAGAGGAAAGAACAGTAAGCAAGATTATGACCTAATCTAAGAAAACTCCATCATACATCTCAGTTTTGGTTCTAAGACATTAAAAATAGCTATCTGCCGATATTTAAGGCGAATAGTGGCTGACAACAAACTTATTGATCCTAAGCCTACTCGAAGTGGAATGAGAAAATAGTTTATAGCCTCCAGTTTTCGTGTGCCATTTTTTTCAGAAATTATGGGGAAAAAGACATTTATATTGACAGTATAATGAAGGAAACAATATGTAAGCTTATCCAAAAAAAGTCAATTCGCACATCCCACCAACTGTATTTGAAACTTCGGGCTCAACCGGGATTCTAGATAATCCCCTTGAGTATAACTCTATACAACCTCATCCCATGAAAAAGTAAATATCCCTCAAACTTTAGCTCCTGCTAAGTATTTGGAGTGGCAAACACTTAAATTATTCTTGTTAAGTGAGATTATCTCATTTCGCATTTGGTGTCCACCACTTTCTAGTAAAAGCCACAGCCAAAATCATGACATAGCTTGACTAATGAGTTAGTAATTGAAGCTATAGCAATTTAGCATAAAAAGTGCTGACATTCTCGTGTACTGTGAAAGGATCGCCAAACACAGAGCTGAAGATGATCACGAGAGGATATTTAGAAAAATGTAAGACACTTGAATCTGGCACATACTCTTCCGACAAAGCAATAAAGTTTGATGCACACTAAAATCTGTCGAGTGAGGTTTGTGTTGCTGGAACGATTGATCAATTTCAGTTTTTCAAGCAAACGAATTACTTACTTCAGTTCCTGATTGGGCCAGCCTCTGAACCATTCTTTTGTATCTCTAACCCATGGCTCTTGGTAAGTGATCGACAGAACAAACGCTTCAACAGTAGCATAGTACATTAGCTTCCACATAGATTCTGAGATCTTGCTGATCTTCGCTTGAATGGCCTTGCTGATCTTAAGTGGAGTAGGCCCATCACTCAGCAACCAGATGGCAACCCTCTTGGTTCATAGATAAAAGGAAGTGAGCAGAGAGAAAGATTTCAAAAAGGAAGAAGCATCACTCAATCAGATAGCAGCTACCTTTTGTAATTCTATTGATTTTGATTCTATTGTCAGATACAAGACTATAGGCATTTCTTTTCGTTACATCTCCAAGTAATGCGTATGAGATCCACGAGGCTTGGTAGGGTAAAGGACTAGCAGAAATCCTCCTTAACTGTTATATTTGCACTGAGAAGAAATGATCTCGAAAAGTTCTCTCTCCTAGCAGAGGATTAATAGAATGAATAGAATGAATGTTTTCTTCAAATGGTAATGTGGTAATTTATTGTCAACCATCCAACCATTATTCATATGCGGAGGACATATACAGGAGAAAAATGCTCGTAAGGAAGATCCCTAGATACTTCTCGAGGCGAGAGAGACTGGCAAAAGCACTTCCACAATGCTAGTAACGACTGAGTCCTACCTGATTGGACAAGATTGCGAACTCAGTCTAAACGATTAGAGGAAGAGAAGCATTGAATCTACTCAATGCACCATTATTGAAGTTGTACACCAAAAGAAATCTGATCCGCGCGCATCTCAAGAAAAGAAGTCCTTACCCAGTCTATACTAGCTTCAAATGTACAGTGATTGCATCGCGTAGAAGTACAAGCAACACACCGCGGGAGTCATCATGGAGAGCTCAACAAGTTCGAAAATGCCACGTGCTCAGAGTGCAGGGCAATGGGAAAGCTTACTCGGAAGATGTATCTGTCGAAGAAGAAGCGAGCCGCGACGAAAGCGACGGCGAAGTAGACTGCGATAAGGAAATCAACAGTGCTTGGCGCGTTCGAGTCCATGGGCGGGCAGCGATCTCCGACTTGGCCTTGTGTTTGCGAATATGCCAACCCGAGCGAATGAGATTGGCTCTTGCCTTTTGTTTTTTCCCCGTTCCTTTTCTGTCCACTCCCGCTGAGTTGATCCTGGCTCGTCACTCGTCAAACGCGGCCGAGTTGGCGCAATGATAAAGCCTTCGACCTGCTTAAGGAAGGGAGAGTCAACACCCCTGCCGCCTCTAATTTCTCCAAGATCAATGAAAAAATGTTGCATTATGGATAAAATTCAAGCCATAAATGGGACAAATGGTTACTGCAACGCACGATGTCATTCCTAAAACTTTAAATTTGTTCAACATGAGCTCTAAATTTTGGTCCAACATACAATATCATCTGTATATTTTTAATTTATTTAATATGATTCATATTTCAATCTAATTTTCATGAATATATTAAATATGTACAAATAGTTAAATAAGTTCAGAGATGATACTGCAAGCTTAGCACACATTAAATGACTTTATAGTTCATAAATGATATTGCACATTGGATCATGGTACATAAATCAAATTCAATTCAATATCACGCGCGTGTGTATATATGCGCAGATACATACATACATACATATGCTTTTTTGACAAACAGTTATTGGCTGCAAAAAAAGCACCGTCTACTGCACCCCGCCCACCCGGAAAATTCAAATTTAGGTCAATACAGCCATTGAAATAGATTCTCTGAACTCGGTTTCTTCCACTGTTTCGACACCTGCGGCTCTCTCTCCTCTTATCGCGAGCATGGCAGAGACCAGCACCACCGAATCGCCCCACGACGATCTCTTCTCCTCCCTGATCTCCGACATCAGAACCTACACCGGCGACGATCCGCTCCTCCCCTGGATCCGGTAACGCCAGATTATTTGCCCCCGCGCTGTTCCACATTCTCGCGCTGCGGTTGATTCCGTTTCCCATTCTCTAGAACTGTGGATTGACGTCTTTCGATGTTTGTGATGTTGTGGCAGTGGGATCAGGAGGATGAAGGAGCGTCTTCCTCCTCAGGTCCTGAAAGAGAAGCTCCCCAGGTTTCTCCAGAAGTGCGCCGAGAAGTTCCAGTCAGACCGCCGTTACAGGAACGACTTGCGTTACCTTCGTGTCTGGTTACAGTTGGTAATTCCTTTCCTCTTAACTGAATTCGTTGCAATTGAACAGCAGAGTAAGAATGGCTGAATGTGAGTGACATGTGAATATGTTGGGAACGAAGTTACGAGAAGCATTAGTTTCTCCTTACTTTCTTTCCTTGAATAGAGCGAGTCTTGCTCAAAGTAAGCCGAGGAGTTGGATTTAGGTGGAGCTTTTGTAGTTCTATCATGTGAAAATGCATTCGCAAGATCCAGTCTTCTTTAGTAGAGATTTTGTTGTCAATAAATGTGCAGATGGATTATGTCGATGATCCAAAGGTGCTTTTGAGAGCAATGGAGATGAATCGCATTGGGATGAAGCGGTCTCTCTTCTACCAGGCATATGCTCTTTACTTTGAGAAGATGAAGAAATTCGAGGAAGCTGATAAGATTTATCACTTAGGAGTGCAAAAGTAAGCTTTTGCCCTGCTGTTTTTACCTCTTTCAGATGCATGGTTACTCAGCAGAAAAACAAGGAGATAGCTCATTAACAAGCAACGAGTTTTTCGCAACACAAACTGTGAAGCTCCGTTAGTGTACCAAATTGGCAGAACCATTGCTAACCTTTTTGTGTATAGATAATTTGGTTTCAAGTACAACTTTTCAGAGAGTTTACACTTCTTGGCTTTTGAAGCTGCTTTGTTTAACTCTTGGGCAGCCTTGCCGAGCCGGTGGATGAGCTGCAGAAATCGTACGAGCAATTTCTCCATCGGTTGGAGAGACACAAGAAAAAGAGGATTCAGGTATCGTACGTTCTTCTTTTGATGTTGCTAGTAGCGGCTTTAACTGATCCTTCTCATAGTCATAGACATCTAATAACCGGCAGATGTTCCACAGCATCAAGAAAGGAAAGCCAACAAGGAAAACATGTGCCACTCCTGTGGAACGCATGATGGGACATACCAGGAAGGTAACACTAAGAAATCAGTTTCTCAGGACAAAAATATAGGCATTGACCAAGTTCGGGAGGAAAAGACTCAAAATGGTAAGCCACTAGCAGAATCAAGAACAGATGGGATCGCGGGAAAGGAATGGAGCGGAAGGATGGAACTTAGAAAAACGTCAAACCAACAACTGACTGAGGAAAAGAAAGTGGATGAACCTGCCATATCCAGCCGTGACTCTCTAGTGGTAAAGTTGGTGGATACTGCCCTCGCTGGAAATCCTGAGGAAGAAGATGCATGCCATCATGGACTGGTGGAACCAACAATAAACATGAAGGAGGCAATGAATGCCATCAACAGCATGTTCAGAGAGCCAATTGAATCAGTGCCAGTTGGCAGAGGATCGCTTAGGAGGCACGAAAGGGAAAAGCAGATTTCCAGCAGCAATTTCAAGGTTTTTGTTGATGAAAACCCGGAGAAGCAAGTTGAAGCATCTAAAGATCAGAATCAGGAGAAGAGTTGTTCACTTCAGCACACACGATCCACACTTGCTCAGCCTCAAGAGGAAGGATTTCAAATATACATTGACGAAGAAGGCAATGATGATGGAAAGGAAAATCGAGACTCAGAGCAGGATCAAGCACAAAATTTCTCCGCTTCACATGTGAATGGTTTCG
This sequence comes from Psidium friedrichsthalianum, assembly GCA_019149425.1. NCBI lineage: Eukaryota > Viridiplantae > Streptophyta > Magnoliopsida > Myrtales > Myrtaceae > Psidium > Psidium friedrichsthalianum. The sequence continues at coordinate 8,098 of JAGVVM010003865.1, forward strand.
TGTTTCCTCGACCAAATGATCTCGCTTCTGAATCCTCTGATGAGCTGGGTATAGCAAGCTCATCCAGAGGAAAGTTCAGAGAGGATACAGTCGTTGGCAAGTTTGTTGGTTCTACTATATTGGATGAGCCAGTGGTGGAGAATGTTTGCCACCATGGCCTAGTAGAACCCACCATCAACTTGAAAGAAGCCATGGAGGACATAAATAACATGTTTGGAAAGCCAATAGAATTTGTAAGAACTAGAAGATCAAAGAAGCAGGAAAAGTTACTGGAGCAGGAAAATTGTAGTGGATTTCTGGTACTTCCTGATGATGAATTTGAAAGTGAACAATTTGAGGATCCAGGAATATCAGCTGCAAAAGCTTTCGACAGGGAAAGCAATATTGGGTTTTCAATTCTTTCCGATGACGTAAAACATCCTGAACATAAGGTGGCCCTACAACCATCAAGAAAACCAAGAGAAATCGACTTGTTTGAGCCAACTGTCTTACTAAGGAGGCCATGGATGATATTAGCAAGATGTTTGGAATGCCATTGGATTTCTAAGAAACTCTGGCACTGATTCAGACGATACCTACCTATCAAGTAGAGAGGTTGAGTTCTGCTGCATTCAAGCTTTTTCATATATTGGACGACGGATGTATTGAATTGTCAAACTGTTGAATGTAATTTACGTTGGTAGTGTGTCTTTTTTTTTTCCCCTTTTTCTAGTCTACACTTAAATTAAACTGTACTTTTATCTCAGCGGCTAACCGCAAAAGCTGATGGGATCTAGAGTACTATGAATCGACTCGCATACACGGCCATTGAAAAGGTCAACATTTATGTGAGCAAACTGTTTGGGATATGGGCGTTGAATCAAACAATTAAAGCTGGAGAAGTAATATGCATAAGGTGAAGTGGATCTGAGTGAAGATTATAAACCAGTAGAAAAGCCTCCACACATCAAGCTTTCCCTCATGCTCTCACGCCTTTTCACACTGAAAAGCGATCATAATAGCAAAAATTAGACTTATTAGGTCTGATATTATCATGAGCACAAGTAGGATTGTATCGATATCTCTCGTCTGTTCATTCGAAGTGGAAAAAATCACAGCTTTCGTGCCAATAGCCCCCAAAACATGGTTTCCCTGAAGAACTGCCTATAAGCAAGGCGACTACAGCTGGCAAATGATTGCACTAAAAGTTCGCCACCAATCATCTGTAAACCCCAATGATCAGTGTAGTTTACAACCCTTCAATTATCGGCATCCCACCGGAGGTTCTTGTATGGACAACATTTCGGTTTCTACACAACATATGATCAATCTTCTGCTTCTTCCCTCTCTCTGAGAACAGCTCCGAAGTGTTTGACCAGGATGTCAACAACTAAAGGCACCACATCTTTACAAGGAACCTGTTCTTATAAACATCTCCCAAGTGCGAGTCACTCCCAATTCTACCACCCAAGAAAACATCCACCCCCTCACAAGTCTTCCCATTCTCATCCCTTGTCATGCATCCCATAAACCCGATATCAGCTACTTGTACTTGTCCACAACTGTTGGGACATCCAGTCCAGTGCATCCTCACCGGTCTGGTCAGGGAAACGAGCCTTTCCACTTCCTCAGTCACCTTCAGTGCCCGAGCCTTTGTCTCGATAATGGCTTGACCACAGAACTGGTTGCCGGTACACGCAACAAGTCCTTTCATGAGAAGAGGTGGACTGGGGGAAAATCTGTTCTTCAATAGAGGCTGATCAAGCAAGGTTCCAATTCTCGAGTTCTCGACGTTGGGAATGACAATGTTCTGTTCCACAGTGAGCCGGAGTTCACCCGATCCATACTCGTCGGCTAGCCGAGCTAGCTCGTCCATGTCATCTGCTTGGACCCGTCCACTGGAACGTGAAGTCCAACAAAGCTAAAGCCTTCTTGCTTCTGTGGATGGACCCCTAGGTAATCCCTCCTCTCCCACTGCTTGTGAACCAGGTCCTCGGGGATGCTCTTTCTAATTTCTGGTGGGGCATTCTCTTTACTACCTCTGACCTGAATCCTTCGATGCCCTGCATTTATTTTGAGAGTTCACATGTTCATCAGATTAACAGGATGAATAAACCAAAATGTCATAACTGGTAAGATCTCTTAGAAGAGAAATAGAACATCCATTTGGAATTTAACCCATCATTGCTTACCAGTTCATCAATTAACCCACATCATTCTTGTCTTCTGCCTGTTTCCTCTGGTTCCAAGATCCCTGTAGGCCTCGAGAATAGCTTTGCACACAGGGATTACGTCATCTGCTGAGACCCATGCATCGAGAGGAATTGCCTCCTCGCAACGCTTGGGGCTGAAGAATCCACCGACCAGCAGATTGAATCCAAATTGTCCATTCTTCATGGCAGGCATGTAGGCAAGGTCATTGATGTGAGGATGCTCATAAAGATCATGAGAACCGATAACACAGACATTCCATTTCCGAGGCCTGCACAGTATCAATGCAATTGAGCTCGTTGATTGAAACATTGCAAAGTCAAAAGCTGTCCAAATAAGTCATTTTGGTGGCTCTCTTAGATTTTTCATTTTTTATTTTTTAGATAAAAGGCTCTCTTAGGTTCACTGACCGATAATGCACAACTTAATTGCTGCCAATTTGCAGTAACATGATAGTTAGTTACCCCTGAAGGCAGTCGGTCATCATAACGAATAACAATCATGCCAAAGAATTGCAAATCTACAAACTGAAAGAGAAAGAACTCACAGGTTTGTAATGGCGGGATTTCCATGGGAATTCCGGTGATGAATTGGGACAGTAGATTAGTATACGGCCGTGTGTCGACTATCTCATCAGGATCAATGCCTGCCAGGGGGTTCCCAACAGGATCCTCACATTGTCCATGCCGCTTTGGAGGCTGGTCAAGCCGACATCAGCCAAGCCCTTGAGTATTTCCGGAACATCTGGCAAAACCACCCCTCTGATCTGCCAGTTCTGCCTGGTGGTCACATCCGCGCACCCGTCTTTTCCATATTCCTGATGACGCTCGCCAAGTATCGGGTTTGCGCACTTGTCGTCACCCCATTTGGCAGCTTCAGCCTCATCATGAATCTACCATCTAAACACCATAGACGCAAATTACAAAGAGACTAGATTAGCACTCTAGGTGACCTCCCCATTTGTTCGGCAAACTATTTGCAGGGTCACATAAATGTCTCGGAGATTTCTGCATCTGATGTGCCACACATGTTCTTTAGAATTCAAATAAAGCAAAACATCAGTGCTGATGCAGAGAAGAGGAAGAGTAATTTCTTAACTTGTGAGGTTATTCAGATCATAATGGAATACAAACATGTTAAATAAGGTGTAGACTCACATTGATGCTTCCTCCTGTGAAACAAGCCAAGCCACTTGAGCCTTACATCGACATCATCCTTGGTGAGCTTAGCCTTGTCGATATCTTCCATTGACATCTCAGCAAGCTCTTGAACGCCATTCTCCATGAAGAGCTTCATCGGCTCTCTCTCGATCTTCACCTTCTCCTGAGGATTTATGCCCTGCCTGAACTTTTCCTTCAGCACCCAGTACCCATCTCTCTCCTCCACCCTCGGCTCCAGCCTCGCCAGGCCTGCCTCCTCCTCCGCCCCCGACCGAGGCGGGCAGCCGTCGATGGGGTGGTGGCCGCAGACACCTTCGTCCGAGAGAGAGAAGCTGAGCTCCTCTGACACGGCAAGGGAGAGGAGAGAAAGCGGATGGACATGGAAGACATGGTGCGACGCTTATGTTTTGCTCAAGATCAAGAGCTTCTTGTTGTGATTTGCTTCGATGGAGGGAGAAATGGATGTTAAGTTAGCATCTTCTAGGCCTTATGAAGGTGTTGTTGGGACCTTCGGAGAGATGGAAACGAGAGACGAGGAGAAGCTGATTGAATTGAATGGTCTCTTGGGTGCTGCTAAAAGGTCAGTTTATCATTCTTCTTTGTTTTGGTCCCCTTGAGAGGTCAGATAGAGAACGAATGGCAGAGTGAAGAAGGGACGAAACGTTTTGGATTGTCCTTACTACTGCGTGGTATTGTCCAATGGTTTCTACGTTCTTTAATTACATTACCCGTTTCATTTGCCGGCCGCAGGATTTTTTTTTTTCCTTTTTTAAATTTCTTTTCTTTTCTTTCTGTTTTTTTCTCTTCTTCTTCTTCACCCTTCTTCCGTCGGCCATCGACTAGGCACGCCAATGGCCAGAAGAAGAAACAAGGAAAAAGATAAAATAAAAACAAGAAAAGTAAAGAGAACTAAATATATATATACACATAACATATAGAACTTACACAAACATAGGAATTTTATTTTATTTTATTTTTTAAAAAACTAAAATGCCTCTTCTGTAACTATCAAATTAGTCACATACCTCACCTACCAGCCAAAGTCCTTATTTAAGACGATTTGCCACTTCAGACTCTTAAATAATATTTACTTCATGTCTTTATTTAAAAAAATTATGGTATTCGGAAAATTTTCCTCTTTTTTCTGCATCTGGGTCAAGAGAGGTGGCTACAACATGTGCTGCAGGATCAAACGACCTTTTGCCGTTGGTCAAGGGGTCATTTGG
>JAGVVM010003866.1:0-20776 GCA_019149425.1 Psidium friedrichsthalianum
GGCTGCCCTTGGATCTCATTTCCATGTCAAATATGTGATTTCTAGTTCATTTTGGTGTCGGTTCAGCCCTTGTACAGCCCCGGTTCTCGCTGGTTTGGCCGTCCTCTTCCACGCGCCGCCGTGCGTCGCCGCCAGTCTTGATTGCTGTTGTTTACAAACTCTGTACAGCCCCGTTTCCTTGGCTTATCAAGCTTTCTTTTGGTAAGTTGCATCCTTAATCTCGTGTAGGATGTCAGATATTGCTTGGATCAGCTCTAGGATGCGATACGGGGTAGATCGCTTGAGGAAAATTGACTGACTTTGAGATATTTGTGTATATAGTGGCTGTTGAGACTTATAGTGCATGGGACGCACTTGAATTGTGGCTGTTTCTGAATAAATAATTCTATCTTTGAGTGCGATTGTGGGCCCCGTGGTGTCTGGAGCTTGAGAAATGAGAAATTTGACAAATCGGGGATCAAATGGACCCAATTCGGAAGTGAGGGTGTCAACTGCGACACTTTAGAAGTTTTGAACGGTACTGGTGATGAGATTTGAGGACCGTCCCTGTGAGCTTAGAAAGGGTTCACGCGATGTCGTGGGCCCAATTTGACGGTTCAAAGTGAGAAAGGACAGGATAGCTAATCTCTGATGCAATTGCGTTTGCTAGCCAAGAATGATCGGCTTAGATGCTTTATTGAGTCGAGATTATATATTCGAACTGCTTGGCTTGAATTGTGTATGAGTCATTTGATGACATTACATTTGAATTATCTGCCTGATTATGCCGTTTGATTTATCAAACGCAATTGGAATTGCTTGATGATAATGGTGTCTCATAATGATAGCACGGCAGATAATGTTGTGAGAAATGATACCCTGAGGCGGTACCATTACGCGGGGTAATTGGTGAAGAAATGCGGGTGCCGACCTGAGGCGGTACTATTACGCGGGTCGAGGCACGGGTGCCAGTCTGAGGCGGTACTATTACGCGGGCTGAGGCACGGGTACCAACCTGAGGCGGTATTACTACGCGGGTTGAGTACGGACCTGAGGCGGTTTCATTACGCGGGTCCTAAGGATTAATGAGGCAAGAGTTGAGACTGAAAAATGGCATACACATGCATTTGAACTTGCTATCTGCAATTGAGACTATTTTATTTGTATTCTTGGCTCATGAGGGCAAGTAATCTATTGACTGCTATCCTCTGCATGTGATATTGTTTGGGTACACGTGTTTGTGATTACTTTGTGATTGCTTACTGGAGTTGGGTCTAGGGATATTTGGTATCCTGAGAGGGATTTAGGGTGAACTTGCTGAGATTAGTTCTCATGGGTGATTTCCCCATTTTTCAGACCCCAGACCGCCGTAGTGAATGCGATCCTAGTAAGGTAGGGGATCGAGTTGGATATTGAGTCGGAAACTCAGCTTTTTCTTGGATCGGATGGTGGGGCGGATGCTTGATGAGCACAGTTGGAGTTGAAGCCCTTTTGTAGAAATTTGTATGGTTTGCTTGTAGTCGAAGATAGAAATTGCCGACCTAAGCCTTTTTGTTAAAGGTCGAGCTATAAGATGTCATAGGACGACATGAATTTTGATTTGTGCATATTTGATGTCGCCCAACCGATGTATATAAATATGATGTAATATAAGGAGTGGTTTGATGTAAATTAGATTTGTTGGTCTCTCTATCTATTCCTTTATGTGCATGAAGTTGAAGGAGCTCGTTTCCGTTGCCTAAGGAACTCTGAGATCGTTTGGACAACGACGAGTATCCTGGGCCGTCGTTCCTGTTATCCAATCGATCGTACAGGTAATAGGGATGTCGCGTGGCTCGCCGGGTTCGGGGCGTGACATGTAACCTGCTTACCCAACCTAGGTTCAAGCCCAATTCTCTCCAAAACATGTCAAACCCGCCAATTCGGAGCAGATTTTCATCGTGATTCCATGTGATCCACTTGCTGTTAGTTAGTTTAAATTATTCCCCGCATGCAGGAGTTCACATCTATGTGCGAGTTTGCTGTTTTTTGGTGGCATACCTCAAAGAAGAAGGCATTTGTGGAATACAACGTCGTTTTGAGATCCCGATCAGGTTTGGTTCGGACTGGCGCAGCGCCGAACAGTGCCGCTTCACTCCATGGACAAAATAGTGCCGTTTGGAAATTTTTTAATAAAAAATCCATATTTTCTTTTATAAAAATCAGAGAAAATGCTAAAAAAATTCAAAAAAAATCCAAAAAAATCGAGAAAAATAAAGGGCACGGACTTGAACTCATTTTTTTTTAATTTCCTAAATGAAAGTATCAGGCTAGTATTACATCGTCTGAAGAGTCAAGATTTCTAGAGGCTTCGCAACAGTTCGTCAAATTATAGGTTAACCTTTTCATCCACCTAGTCGAATACAACAATGTCATATCGATTTCGTCTGTTATCTCCAAAAGGGTAAAACTTGTACATCAGAATTGACTGACCATAAATTTTGGCTTGTTCTAATATCTTGCTTTTTTTAAAGATGAAATGGAAATTTATTTTAGGTGGCTATCTAAGCACATAAGTCGTCATGAAAGAATTTTCAAGCTATGATGAGTCTATAAACTTACTAGAGTACTAGGCTGCATGAAATAGAATACCAAGTTAGGCAATTTGGACTGGTGCTTATTGAGACCTAGCTAATTAATTAGAGACGATATGCTTACTTTGTCAACTAAAGGAGTTTAATTCATCCATACATAAATCCATGGACGAAGATACTGCCAAGTCCATAATATTAAAATAGTGTTGGCCCCCTTATTAATGATTTTGCCATGAACGATCAGCTTATCACCGGAACGTATTTATTATGTCTTAATGTTAGAATTTGTTGTAGTTATCCATTTAGATATTAACTATTTAGTAGGATAAATATTCTTTTTAGTATATGTATAATATGTCTTAAACTTAGAATTTCATTTGATAAATTTCTCTTTGTACGTTTAATACCGAGTAGGCTTCAAATGGGCCTTTGCTATTTCCTTTCTCGTGTAGCAAATTGTGAGTTTTTCAACACCATCAACTGGTATCAGAGTGGAAAGATCATGGGAATGCAATGTTTGGTATCAATGACTTTGGAGACAACCATCTCGCAAATGAAGACTCGGAGGTGTAGGCTCTTCGACAATATGATTAGAGTATCTCTACCAGCTATAGAATGATGATCGAATGCGATGATTATCTGGTTGGAGAGCCGAAGATGATGACTTCTCGGTCCCCGCTCATGGCTTGAAGAGAAAATTGGCTCGGGTTAACGAAGAGGTGCTGGTGGGATGTTGAGCCCATGGCCAACCCTTGGGAAAACCTGCTTCGGCTATGGAGTAACCAAAGTTTTGTAATTTCAATTCAAAAGGTAAAAAATTGGAATTAGAGGATGAATTTTTGTCTAATGAGATGGAGAGAAAGTTCCAGAAGATTGGTCTTATTGAGTTGATTCGCAGTTAAAATCTACTAATTCATGTGAGGGGATCATTATTGAGTTTAGCCTTTCTTAAAAGAAATTTGAAGTTGTGGAATTTAGCCGAAGATTAATATTGACCCCTATATTTCGATGATCTTGGGGAGACTTTTAACATGAAGAAAAGCAGTTAAAAAAAAACTGTGATGACGATGCAGCTCATCCAACATGTTGGAGCCAAGTTTTTCGTAGAGCAGGAGAATGACGTGGGACATTTGTTTTCGATGATTTTGATTTTTATTTATATTAAAAATTACGGTAGGATATGAGATGATTTGTTTTAATTATGAGTAATCATCCATTTAGAAATTTGAGATTTTCTTATTAATTTATCTATTTCCTATTTGAAACTTAGAATTTCATTTGAGTTTTAATATATAATTATAGAATCTCGTAGAATTTAGCTTCAACTTTTGAATTGAAAGTATCAGAAATTGAAAAATGTCTCACAAGTATGTTTTTGTGCATGCTTCGGACATGCATTTGCGAGTTTTACTCACGTTACCAACGATGATTCACATGATCCTTGTTTCCATTGCGTTAGAAGCGACAGAACTGATTGAACTGGTGAGACACGATTGGAGTGTTGGGTAGAGATAGAGAGAAAGTGATAGAAGAGAAAGAAAGGGAGAGTGAGATGTCATAAGGAGTAATTGCTCTGCAATGAGACTATATATTGCCTGATCGACAGATACACGAAATGGGTTCGGCAGATTTCTAAGCACTCTTGTTCCTTTGACTTTTATGCCACATGTTGCTAGAGGAAAGGCTCCTGTGATGACTGTTAGATAGTAGTTGGCTGATTGTAAGCTAATTATCAACAGTCTCTACTCTATTGGAAAAAAAAAGGTTAACAAAAAAAATTTTCTAATCTATAATACGAACTTGGGACAGTAGTTTCAACCTCAAACTTTCGTAGGAGAATTCTAAAAAGCACATGTTTATTGTTATGATGATTTTCAATCATCAAGAAATATACAAGATTGTGTGATGTTGTACGGATTGTGTATATATATATATATATATATATATTTATAATCGAGGTATCCGCGCGGCCGGCGAGCTTGTGCTCAAACTAGCGGTCAAGCACAACTAGTCCTTGGGAGGACCCGTAGACCCCACAACCACGGGCCTCCGGTTAAGTCACCTAACTCCAACAAGTTTTGAATCCAGGACCTCTCCTGAAAAGAATTGAGCATAAACCAACTCGGCCACCAGATGGTGGGTTGTACGGATTGTATTGATTATAATTAATTTCGATATTTCTGTTAAATCATAAGTTTTTGTTTTTTTTTGGTCGAATTAAATCATAACTTAGCTAGTTTCTTTATTAGATTACTTTCCCATTTGTGATTTATGTTTTGGATACAAGTTCCCCTACAATGTAAAGCATTATTCAATAAAGCAATACACAATTCAATATTTTCTAACATTCTCGACGGCATGCTATTGCGAGACCTTACCCTCTATTGATAGTTGGCTAGCAATACTATATACCTTATGGTAGATATATGAGTTGATTTATGTTTGCTTCGTATTTTCCGAACAATGCCACCATATTTGATGTTTTATGCTAGATCTTGGACAATTCATTTTATTTATGGCCTTCACCATCCCTATTTATGTCTCTTGGATGCAGATCCATTCTACCCAATGGTGTACTTATCCGTTGTCTCCAACACCAAGTCATGTTACTCTCCATTCGCTTTATCTCTCCCTCTCTCATTGAAGGGCGGCCGAGCTCACCTCAACGTTGAGTTTGTGCCTTTGGTAGGTCTCAAGACCTCACATCAAGCTCCTCTTGTCATCTACAATTAAGTTGTCAATGGTGAACATATCAAAAGATTGACTCCAAAGAGAGGGATGCCCCCACCATATATGGCCTATCCATTTAGATTAAGGTGAGATCTCAAATGCCATGGTTCGGTCAGCTCATCAATGGTGCTGCCGAGACCACACCGACATTTGGAGGTAAGAAAAGAGACAGAGTGATGGATGATACAACTAGAGAAAGCAAAGATGGTGGTGGATAAAGGGAGAAGGTTGGTTGAGTGGGAAGACATGACGATGATTATTAGACTGTATGATGAGCAAACCGACAAGTGCAAAAAATGTGCGTGCATGTTCACTTTTATTGATATTGTCCCATTTATGTGCTTATCAACTCTGATTCTCTATTGGATGACATGGCGATGAAAAAAGAAAAATAAAAGGAGGTTTGAAGAAGAAGTAGGGTCCACATATGGTGGTTGCCGGTGCCAGCAGCATGACCGTAATATAATTTCGTTGGCAATGTCGCCGAAATTCAATCAAGCATGGCGCTTATGCCCAACCGTGACATCGAGAGTTGGCCTTGGGCATGTGGTTGCCTCCCACTTCATGCTCTTTTGATTTGATCAAGATAGTCACCTAACTATTCGATCAAGGTTGGTCTCCAATTGACCATGGTTAAGGGCACATTAAGAGTAGGCCTTGGGCTCGTGAGAAGTTCATCCACAGTGGAATAAAAACTGAGCAAACTCATCAAATTTTGCATGGTTACTTGGTGGAAATAGGTGGACTCTCAACTCCGCACATCCACTTTCTACAATTCTTAAATATAGATGCTGGTGTAATTATTAAAAACAGATAGAATAGGCATGGATAGGCAGACTAGTTAGGGAGACATTCACGCCAATTTGCTGGCACTGCCTTTAGATGATGATTATCTCTACTAGTGAAAGAGTTCCAAGATGAAATGTGAAAATTGACTTAGCTACGCTCATGTCCTCCTTTCTCTGGTTTCATAACTTGCCTTGATCACGCATAATTTCCTAATCACCTCAGTCATGTCCATCCGATTCGGTGGTGATTCCATTGAACATGCGACTCCAACTTCGAATACGGAGATTATGCAATCTCTGATCTTGCTCTCCTGCTGTCGATCGCCCGCTTCATTCCGAAGCCTTAAGTCTACGATGTCCATCGCTTGATCTGGAAGAGCCATTTGAACAAAGTTATAAAGATTAAGATGGTGCCCAAACTCCTCTTCGGTGGGTCTCTTCCCAGTGAACATCTCCAACAATAGAACGCCGTAACTGTATGCATCCCCAAGTGTGGAAACCTTGTGTCCCATGCCATACTCTGAAAATTTCATTAGGACATAAAATAGGAATAAATCACACAGGATTTTGTTTGATGTCTATTTGCGAGAGCTTGTCAACGGCAGTTGTGAGGGATCGCTCCAATGTCCCCCAACATATCTCTTTGTTTGACTTTCGTTTAGTGTATTAACTATGGCTGATGTTCGGCGCGTGGCGGAAAAATTGTTGCAAAGGTCGGAACGCATCAACCGTCCAGAAATGAGATTTTGGAATTTATAAAGTGCACATGTTTCTTAAACAAATTGCCTAACCATCAAGGGTGACTTTGTCCTCTAGTTGGGTATGACGTAAGAAGGAAATATATACGGTGAAGCCCTCGAGTGAAATTATTTATAGAATTTAGTATCTGTATTAGCTAAATTTGAACCATTGGTTTTGACAGGACATATATAGGATCTGCATGAGGCTCATCATTTTCATGATCCAGATTCAATTTAAGTTCTATACCACACAATTACTTTTCTGCAAGACGGAAGAGAAGAAAATACCTAGAAGAAGATATGACAGATTCATACCTGGAGGTACATAGCCAATGTGTCACGCCCCGAACCTGGCGAGCCACGCAACATCCCTATTACCTGTACGATCGATTGGATAACAGGAACGACGGCCTAGGATACACGTCGTTGTCCAAACGATCTCAGAGTTCCTTAGGCAACGGAAACAAGCTCCTTCAACTTGATGCGCAGGAAGGGATAGATAGAGAGACCAACCAATCTAATTTACATCAAACCACTCGTTATATTACATCATATTTATATACATCAGTTGGGCAACATCAAATATGTACAAATCAAAATTCCTATCGTCCTTTGACATCTTATAGCTCGACCTTTAACAAAAAGGGCTTAGGTCGGCAATTTCTATCTTCGACTACAAGCAAACCATACAAATTTCTACAAAAGGCTTCAACTCCTACTGTGCTCATCGACATCCGCCCCCACCATCCGATCCAAGAAAAAGCTAAGTTTCCGACTCAATATCCAACTCGATCCCCTGCATTACTAGGATCGCATTCACTGCGGCGGTCTGGGGTCTGAAAAATGGGGAAATCACCCATGAGAACTAATCTCAGCAAGCTCACCTTAAATCCCTCTCAGGATACCAAATATCCCCAGACCCAACTCCAGTAAGCAATCACAAAGTAATCACAAACACGCGTACCCAAACAATATCACATGCAGAGGATAGCAGTCAATAGTTTACTTGCCCTCATGGGCCAAGAACACAATAAAATAGTCTCAATTTCAGATAGCAAGTTCAAATGCATGTGTATGCCATTTTTCAGTCTCAACTCTTGCCTCATTAATCCTCAAGACCCGCGTAATGAAACCGCCTCAGGTCCGTACTCAACCCGCGTAATAATACCGCCTCAGGTTGGTACCCGTGTCTCAGCCCGCGTAATAGTACTGCCTCAGACTGGCACCCGTACCTCGACCCGCGTAATAGTACCGCCTCAGGTCGGCACCCTCATTTCTTCATCAATTACCCCGCGTAATAGTACCGCCTCAGGTCCGTACTCAACCCGCGTAATAATACCACCTCAGGTTGGTACCCGTGTCTCAGCCCGCGTAATAGTACCGCCTCAGACTGCCACCCGTGCCTCGACCCGCGTAATAGTACCGCCTCAGGTCGGCACCCTCATTTCTTCATCAATTACCCCGCGTAATGGTACCGCCTCAGGGTTTCATTTCTCACAACATTATCTGCTGTGCCACCATTATGAGACACCATTCTCATCAAGCAATTCCAATTGCGTTCGATAAATCAAACGGCATAATCAAGCAGATAATTCAAATGTAATGTCATCAAATGACTCATACACGATTCAAGCCAAGCAGTTCGAATACATAATCTCGACTCAATAAAGCATCTAAGCCGATCATTTTTGCTAGCAAATGCAATTGCATCAGAGATTAGCTATCCTGTCCTTTCTCACTTTGAACCGTCAAATTGGGCCCACGACGTCACGTGAACCTTTCCTAAGCTCACAAGGACGGTCCTCAAATCTCATCACCAGTATCGTTCAAAACTTCTAAAGGGTCACAGTTGACACCCTCACTTCCGAATTAAGTCCATTTGATCCCCGATTGATCAAATTTCTCATTTCTCAAGCTCCAGACACCGCGGGGCCCACAATCGCACTCAAAGACAGAATTATTTATTCAGAAACAGCCACAATTCAAGTGCGTCCAGCGCACTATAAGTCTCAACAGCCACCATATGCACCAATATCTCAAAGTCAGTCAATTTTCCTCAAACGATCTACCCCGTATCGCGTCCTAGAGCTAATCCAGGCAATATCTGACATCCTACACAAGATTAAGGATGCGACTTACCAAAAGAAAGCTTCACAAGCTGTGGAAACAAGCTGAAACAGCGAAGGACAACCGGCGACAACCGAGACTGGCGGCGGCGCACGACGACAAGGGAAGAGAACGGCTAAACCAAGAGGAACCGGGGCTGTGAGGGGGCTGTTTAGGCACCAAAATGAACTAGAAATCATGTTTAAGACATGGAAATGAGATCTAAGGGCAGCCGAGGTCGACATATATCAATTAGAGCTAAAACAGCAATTCGGCACCCAGAAAACAGTTTCGTCGACTGATACGAGAAAATACATTTGAAGGGTCAAACGACCTCCGATCGAGGCGATTCAAGTTGGGTTAGAACCACAAGACATCAAACTATAACATACCCAAAAATTACGATGATCCAACGGTCAGATCTCCGGTGGCAGGCAATTGAAGTTGGCTGCTGGAATTGGGGGCCGAGATAGAGAGAGTGAGAAAAGAGAGAAAACGAAAGAGGGATCATGAATCTGCTGCAAATGGAAGAAGAAGAGAGAAAAAGTCAAATGTTCTACTCAAAATAATATTTTTTTATTCAAAATATCTCAAAATATTAATTAAATAATAAAAATATCTAGATATTATTCATGAAAGTGACATAAAGCTTGGTCAAACTTGGTCAAACGTGGTCAACATGGTCAAAGGTAGTCAAAACTTGGAGAGCAAGTTTGACTAGTCAATCCTCAAAATTCGTGCCAATTTGGGACTGATTGGGACTGAACCGGTGCTCTTTAAGCTCAATCGCGAAGGGAAAATGACTCGAGATGATCTCGGAAAATTTTTCTGACTTCGCTAAAATTCATCTCACATCCTAGCCACTGAATCTAGAGCAAATCGGGGACTCGACAGAAATTTCTAATTTTTGCCTTCCTTCTCGGCACTCCGAGTCCAAACTATCAATTTCTGAACCTTTCTCGTCAATATCCAAATTTAGCAACTGCAACGCTCTTGAAAATCGATTGTCCTATTCGGAACTCAATTCGTGGCCAAATTCATAAGATAGCAGCTATAATGAAATTCTCAAACTAACGGGTGGCTGTTAGGAGTTACGCGTATCGACCAATTGGTCCACGTACTTATTCTCCTAGATAGCCCTTCCCATTTGGTCAGTTATCTCGAAGTGATCAGTTTCGAGTGGAATTCATTAATAGTGTATCCATGACATATCCATTCTATATTCAAGTCCCAAACAGGGGTCGAAATTCAGAATGTTACACAATGGATCCTCTAACTGCGGTTGAAGTTGAACTGCCCTGGTCCTGAACTCCTGTGACTTTGGCAGACATCGTTGAAATGATCTTTGCGAGCCCGAAATCTCCAACTTGAGCCACCATGTCGTTGTCTAGGAGCACATTACTTTGCTTCAAATCTCCATGGACAATTGCAAGAGAACAACCCTTATGGAGATATTCAATTGCAGTAGCTATGTCGATGGCGATGTTTAACCGTTGCACTAGTCTCAGATTTTTCAATTTGCCACGCTCATCATTTCGTCCTATAGTCACAGGGTGCAGCCACTCCTCCAAGCTTTCATTAGCCATGAACTCATATATTAGAGCTTGAAGTCATTGCCATGAAAGTCTATGCTTGAACACACGATTAATATCTTCACGAGGTTTCGGTGTCTAATGGTTCCTAGAGTTCGACACTCGGAGACAAAACTCCTCGAAGCATCTCTTTGCATTAAATTGAGCACCTTCACCGCCACTGTGGCACCACTATCAAGAATCCCCTTATAAACCGTGCCGTATCTCCCTTTACCAATCAAATTGACCTCGGAGAATTTTCTAGTAGCTCTCAGGAGTTCTTCATAAGAAATTCCAAGAACTGGCGCTCCAGGACGATGACATCGAGGCATCCGTTGTGGTCTTCTTCTTTTTGCGGTGACAAAAGATAGACAAGAACAACAAAGCCAAACACAAGCAAACTTACACCTACCACAAGTATGACTATGGTCTTGGTTGTAAAACTTGCCAGAGCTTGGTGATTTACAAAGAGGAAGCTTCAGAACCGGAACATCTCCACAGAGTTGTCTATTTCCATAAACCGACACAGCACTCGCATTAAGAAAACTCCGTCCTCCGGAACTTGTCCTTCTAGTTCGTTGAAGGACAAATTCAAGTACTGGAGCAATGAGAACTCTGCGAGAAAGCTTGGGATTGGACCAGAAAAATTATTATTGGAAAGATCCAGCTCTTGTAGGCCCTGTAATGGGCGTAAAGCTTGGGGGATTTGACCATGAAAAGAATTAGCCTCCACGTGAAGTCGTTCCAATCTCAAGCACTCACTGATGGAAGTCGGAATTAAGCCGGTCAATCTGTTGTAAGATAGATCTAATTCGGCGAGATTCTTTAAAGAGCCAACTTGCGATGGAAGAGATCCACTTAAATTATTATGCGCTAAACTAAAGCTGGTCGACAAGGAAGAAAGACCCACGATTTCCACTGGAACCGAGCCACTTAGATTGTTGTTCGAAAGATCAAGCTCGAATAATTGCTTGCAGTTGCCCAGACTTTTCGGTATGCAGCCTCGAAAATTGTTGGAGCCAAGGCCGAGGACATATAACGATGTCAGATTACCAATTGAAGATGGTATCTCTCCAGTAAACATGTTTCCTCTTATATCAAGTACCAGCATGGTGTAAAGTGTTCCAATGGAGAGAAAGCAATCATAAATAACGAAACTCAAAGGTAAATTACCTTAAATATTGCTTTCTCTCTCTCCTAAAGAACTGAAGATCAGAGTCAGAACATGCAAGGTAATCTCGATTACACAACCAAAAATAAAACAAAATAAAAAGTAGAGGAAATAAGCTAATGAAATTGGAGATATACCTTTCGCAGTATCACCAGGCTAGGAGGAGAAAGATTTATAAGAACATTGACGAGAACACAGCAGAAATTTGCAAATTTTTCTCCTCTGTGTGCTGTCTTTTGTTCAAACACCACTTCGCTTTATATAGCACTTTCACGAAGGATTGTCTAAATTTTCAATATCCTCCACGAATTTCTCTGACAATTGCGTCCAAAAGATCTGCACAATTTAGTCAATTAATTCTTTCTAATCATTACCAGTCGCAACGCTGCTTTAGCAGCTATTAAATAGTGCTCCATGTTCATTTCTCCTATTTTGGTTCAAAATTAGTTGTTCAGAATAATCATCACAAAATCTGCAAAAAAATCATTTTCGCCACAATATAACCTTAGCTTTAAAATGTCGCACTTAGTATGAATCAGAGCTAAAATATCATATTTCTTGAGGTCAATTTGCTTCAATAGTACCTGACTAATAATTTTTGGACACCGTTTAAACCTGAAGTATAAATCAATTTGCTTCATTGCAAAAATGTCAAATGCTTAATCAATGTGTCCATTCTCAAATTTTCCCTAGACGCCACGCTATCATGACTCCAATTATTGTGTACGCCTTATTGTCCACTTATTTTCTGCCGTAGGATTTAGTGCGTTAAGATAAATATATTACAAAAACGAAAGGTCTAGTGCCTCATATCCCCTATCAATTACGAAAGGATTGGAAGCCCACGGAGACGGAAGCTGAACATTCCATCAAGTGCGTCTTCTCGTAGCCCCGTCATTGCGGGAGCGTTGACAAGTCCAAGGAATTTTCACTCGTTAGAGGGAAAATAGGTCGAGGCTGGTTGAGCCCTAGCTCGATTTTTTTTTTTCGTATTAAAATAGATCAGTTGTTAGATTTTTCTGTCTCAATATCTCTTCTATATATATATATATTTTTCAACTTATATATGACTTTATAGTATAAACAAGAGGGATCTCAAAATCTTGGCCTTGGCCTGTGGACTGAAAATTCAGGCGGTCTGATTTGGGCCAATTCGGGCTTTTTATATTTTTGCTCACACCTATAATTACATACGCCACTACCCCCAAGGAATCTAAGTTTTTGACACTTTAATTCAATTATAATTTGGTAGTTTTTCCTTTTTTGAGTTCCTTCAGCAGCATATAACAGAAAGGAAACAAACTATTTGATCATTTTCATTTCTTGGGCGACAAGCAGATTGGAAAAAATGGATCTCTTTCCTTCCACTGCGATCACCTTTTTCGGCGGTATGCTAGTATTATTACCAGCGAGTAACACTATAGGCATTCTTGAAAAAGCACCATCTCTCTCTAGTCCACGCAAATGAATGTACATAGAAAATGAGGTGCAATTGCTTCTAAGTTTATGACCGGGAAAGGCCAAGCCTTTTTTGCATTCTTGCTGTATATTAGACTGCTTTTTCAGCTTTAATTTTTCGGTTGCAAACAACCCCACCCACCAAATAAAAATAATAAATAATAAAATAAATAATAATAATTAAAAAGAAAAATCCACCGCCCAAATTTAAAAGGGGTGTAAAAGATTTTGCGATAGCTATCATGCGTAGGGTCCATCAAACCTCATGAGGGCTAGATGTGATCAAGGCAACAATGCATAAAAAGATGCTAGAAGGAATAACATCTCGAACCAATATGAGCCACCTTTAGAATCCTCATGTGACCAACTAGGTATATCAGTGGGATTGACCATGTGGTTTGCATTAATCGAAAATCATATTTGTGATTTACTATTTTTACATTTATAAACCCAATAAGAGTGGGCAATTACATGTCCAGTGGATAATTTGCTTACTAAACTTTGAGGTTTACACTCACTGATGGTGTTTGTAGGCTGAAATTTGACACCCCGTGACATGTTCTGTCCAGACAAGACATCACGAGGGTGTGATAGTAATGAAATTTGCGTGATTTGGGGATAAGACCGATTAATTTTGTGGTTGCCCACATAGATGCAGTGTTTAGTTGAACATCGAAGTACCTCATATTTACCTAATTTATGTAAATGCTCAAGAAATAAAAATGAATCCGTAAATGCAAGATTTTGAGTAACAATTTCAAATGGTTGCTTTGATTTCTAGAAAGTGGCAGACCAAGAGCCATGCATGGAAATGTGTCTGTCCATTATATATTGGTTTTAAAGTCTATTTGGGTCTCCATGCTATGGTGGAAACAAGCAAGAAAAACGAATATTGATTGTTGAACTTTATATGTTAATACGATTAAAAAATAAAATGTAAAATATCAAAATATGCATATAAAACATGTAAATCTAGGTAGGCTATGCAAAGCGCAAAATATGTAACTTGTTACATAAATCAAAACTTCTAATTTAAAGAGAATAATTTTCTCTCAGTAGTAGAAGTAAATGTTTGGAATTTACTTCTTCTCGCCTAACAACATCAATCAGATAACCATAATTGGCCTACCAGCGGATGAACATGGTTCACCGATGAATCGAGCTAGGTCATGTGTCTCAAACTTTTGTAATGGAAATATATAAGAAACTAAGAAATTTATTTAGCAAGGTTTTTTTATCTACATATACCAAGAACAAAAAAAAAAAACATCTGTCAATTTCTTTTTACGGGGGCTCATAGTCTAGACCAGCTTGCTCAACCAAGAAATCACTCGCATTCAAGCTTGATGAGCTTCTCATCGATAAATTATGAAGACTTTGTAATTTCTCATGCAGTCAGGGTGCTTTGAACAACCTCAAGCATTGGAAATATTGTAACTTTTAAATGCTTCTAGTGCCTAAGTGCTTCCAGTTTCTATGTGCTTTAATAATCTTTTGTTTCTAGATTAGACTTTGCTAGTTTACTCTTCTTTTGTTTGGCTATAAAAGGCGAAGAAGTTTCTGCAGTAGATCGACCAATTTGATTAATGAAATTTGTTCCTTGCTCCTTTGAACCGTGAACAGTTTATCCTTTGAAAATCCTAGAAGAGCTTTAACTCCGTCTTTAAAAAGTATAGAGCTTTTTTCAAAGTTTTACATTGTGACATCCCGATTTCACTTGTCTGTAAGTAAATAATATTAGATTTCGAGGATTGAGAGACAAAAATTGACAAGTCGCCTTGAAAGGTTTGAAAATTAGCTAATTGGTTTCGGAGTGCAGAGAAGGAAGGCAAAAAATTAGAAATTTCTGTCGAGTCCTCGATTGCTTCTAGATTCAGTGGCTAGGGTGTGGAGATGAATTTAGCGAAGTCAGAAAAATTTTCCGAAATCATCTCGAGTCATTTTCCCTTCGCGATTGAGCCAAAATAACACCGATTCTGTCCCATCAGTCCCGTTTTGGCACGAATTTTGAGGATTGACCAGTCAAACTTGCTCTCCAAGTTTGACCAGATTGGATAAGCTTTGACTAACTTTTGGTCAAATCGATGAATAGTAACCGAGATATTTTATTATTATTTATTATTATTATTATTATTATTATTATTATTTTAGAAAATAAAGGCTCTCTCTCTCTTTCTCTTAAACTCAGCAGCGCCACTCTCTCTCCTCATTTCTTTTTCACTCCCGCAAGCTTCCCATTCATTTCTCTCTTTTCTCCCTCTCTCTCATTGCTCCAAATTCTGGGCTGCAGACTTCAACCGCCGCTGACAAAAATCTGTAAGTTGGATTCTCGCAATTTTTGATATGTTTGTAGTTCAATGTCTTACGGTTCTAACCCACTTGAATCGCCTCAATCCGAGGTCGTTTGACCCTTCAAATGTATTTTCTCGTATCAGTCGACGAAACTGGTTTTCTGTGTGCCAAATTCTGTTTTAGCTCTAATTGATTATATCGACCCCGGCTGCCCCTAGATCTCAATTTCCATGTCAATATATGATTCTAGTTTGTTTTGATGTCGGGTTCAAGCCCCTGAACACCCCGTTTTTGGATTAAATCCACCGGAATCCGTCGTCGTTGTTGTGCTCCGCCGTGCGTCGCTAATCATCGCTGCTTCCAGCCGCTTTCTCAGCCCTGTTTCAGCTTCGTTTAGGTGAGTTTTACTTCTAAAATCTTGAGTAGGGCACTAGATTATTCATGGATTGGTTCTAGGATGCGATTAGAGGTAGTTGGTTTAGAAATTTGTCTGATTTAGAGATATTTGTGAAAATATCGATTCTGTGGGTGTGCTGGATGCACTGTGGTAGCCTCGAGAAATTACTGTTCTTGATAGTTGACCGACGTTGGTAGGCTCGGGTGGCGTGTGTCGAAGTCGAGATAAGTTAGAATGCCAATTGGAGGCAATTCCGACGGAATCGGAACAGATTAGGCAAAGTGATTGGCTTATATATTATATAAGACGTGACGATTGTGTTTTGAGCATGCATTCGTATGCCTTTATTTATTTGCTATGATATGATAGAATTGCATGCTTAGGGTGGATCTAAGAGTATCTGTATCACTGAGCGAGATTTAGAAGGTGAACTTGCTGAGCCGTGTTAGCTCACACCCGTTTGGGGATCATCTTTTCAGATGTGTAGGTTTGACATTGGATCGAACGATGGAGATGATGAAGCTAATGGATGGTGCCAGTAAGAAGTGAGCGAGCAATGAGTAAGCCTTACGTAGCGTTCTGGGGCGCTACATACATCCTTAAAGAGTTGTAGCCATCAATCTAGAAGAATTGATTTCCTTTCAACTTCCTTGCAAGCCTAGAAGAGCAATGATTGAAGTTCCTATTCTTTTTATCATTCTTTCCACTCATGGATCGACAATTTCCTATGATGATTGACATCCCTATGGGGCTTAAGTTCCTATCCTTTTTTATCATTCTTTCCATTCATGGATCGACAATTTCCTATGATCATTAACATCCCTATGGGGCTTATCTAAAAAAAAAACAAAGCCCAAAAGTTGTAGATTCAGGAGTCCTTGAACATTTTGCATTGGAATCGAGTCGTTCTGACTTGTATCAATAGAGTTATGTCCATTCTTCCAAGACCGCGCATAGCTGAAAAATTACATCCAAAAGTTTGGATTGACAAGCACATGGAGACGAGGACCGAAGATTTCATCAAATGCGTAATCAATGTGTCCCCTCGCAAATCATGTCCTGTCGACGCCACTTTGGCTTTTTTTTTTTTTTGGGTCAAAAGTGAAGCGGCTATTAAATAGTGTTTCATGTTCAATGTCTCCTATTTTGTTCAAAATGAATTTCTCAGAATAATCTTCACAAAATCTGCAAAAAAAAAAAAAATCACTTTTCGCCATAATATAACCTTAGTCTTAAAATGTTGCACTCAATATGAATCAGAGCTAAAATATCATATTTCTTGAGGTCAATTTGCTTCACTGGTACCTAACTAATAATTTTTGGATGCTGTTTAAGTCATAGGTATGAATCAATTTGTTTCACTGTACAAATATCATTTTATTGTCCACTTTATGAAACATTGATTGACTTATTTAGTCAATGATACTCCATCAATTACGTGAGGATTGACAAGTCGACGGAGATGAAGACTGAATATTCCATCAAATGTGTAATCGTGTGTCCATTCTCAAATTTTGCCCAGTCGCCCGCTATCATGACTCCGATTTTGGTTCAATCAAAGCGTTCACAATCATGTTCACAAAATCTGCGAAAAGTTACTTTCTCGCGACAATGCATCATATTTTGAAGAGTCACACTTCATATGAATGAGACATAGAATATAATATTTCTTGAGTTCAATTTGCTTCACCGGCATGTTACTTAATTATTTTTATCATTAAATGCTCTTGATTTACATGTGGTTCGTGGCTAATCTATGCGCCATTCCATCGCTAAAGACATATGTTGGATTCTATATTAGTTCATTTGGTCAAAAGAGAGAAGAGGATTGAGAGATATTGATCTGATTTAAGGAAAAATGTTATTTCCAAAACAACATTATGTTCTTTACGCAAACTCAATTTATTAATATATACAGTTTATTTACTTGACTAACTCAACTTCTCCATAGCTTGTGGGTCCTCAATTTTCCATCCTCGTTTGTTTGTCAATTTTACATACTCATTTTAAACATGCTAAGACCATTTTATAAATTTTGTAAGATAGATGATGAGGCATGTTTTTCTATTAATTATTGTGTATGCCTTATTGTCCACTGAATTTCTGGCATATGATTTATTGTTTAAGATAAATATATGACAAAAACCAAAGGTCCATATGAAGGACAAATTGGTGCCTCATATTCCCTTCCAATTACGAGAGGATTGGGAAGCCCACGGAGACGAAGACTGAACATGCCATCAAGCGCGTTTTCTCGTAGTCCGTCAATTACGGGGAGCATTGACAAGTCCATGGAATTTTGAAGCTCGTTAGAGGCCGAAATAGAGGTCCAGGCTGGTTGAGCCCTAGCTCGAATTTTTTTTTTTATAGTAAAAATGGATCATTTGTTAGATTTTTCGTATCAAATATGAATTTTTTTTATATATTTATTTTTTATACTTATTTATGACTTCATAGTATAAACAAGAGGGAGCTCAAATCTTGGCCTAGGCCTATAAGACCTGAAAATTCGGGCCATCCGATCTAGGCCGATTTGAGATTTCTATATTTTTTGCTCACCCTTATAACTACATATCATGTGCGACAGATTGTTAGGTCGTGAGAGTCATCTCTTGAACCTGATGAGGGCAAAGTGCTACATAGTGGGAACTACCTCTTGAACCAATGTGAGCCACCTTTAGAATCCTTGAAGTGTGAACATCCAGGTATATCAGTGGGATTGACTATATGATTTGATCATACATGCGATTTACTATTATTAGCATTTGTAAACCCAATAAGAGGCGGCAATTACTTGTTTGATGGATAATTTGCTTTCTCAACATTGAGGTTCAATCAGTAATAGTGTTTGCAGCTGAAATTTTGACACCTAGTGACATGTCGATGTCTATACGAGACATCACAACAGTGTGATAAGTAATGAATATTTATGCGATTTGGGACAAGACAGATTGATTCCGTGGTTGCACCGCATAGACGTAATGTTTAGCAAACATCGAAGTAACTCATATTTACGTAATTTATGTAAATGCTCAAGAAATAAAAGTGAATCTGTAAATCAAATATCGAAAAACAATTTCATACGGTTGCTTTGATTTCTAGAAATTGGCGGACGAGAGCCTTGCATGGAAATGTGTCTGTTCGTTATATCTTGGTTTTAAAGTCTATTTGGGTCTCCTTGCTGTGGTTGAAACAAGTAAAACAACGGCTATTGAGTGACAAACTTTATATGTTAATATGGTTAAAAATAGCATGTAAAAATATCAAAATATGCATATAAAACATTTACATCTAGGTATGCGTATGCAAAGCGCAAATATTGTAACTTGTTACAAAATTCAAAACTCTAGTGTAAAGAGAATAATTTACTTGTTCTCAACTAGCAACATCGATCAAATAATCACAATTGGCCTGCTAGAGGATGAACATGTCTCACCGGTGACTAGAGCTAGATTGTGATGTCTCAACTTTGGAGCAAAGTATATAAGAAACTAAGAAATGTAATTTAGCAAGGTTTTGTTTATCTACATATACCAATAAAAATAAAATCTTATCAATTTTTTGATGCAGCCTATAGTCTAGACTAGCTTGTTCAGCCAAGAAGATCAGCCCGTATTCAAGCTCAATGAGTTTCTCATCGATAAGTTCATAAAGACTTTGTAATTTCCCATGCAACAAGATTCTTTGGAAACAACTTCAAGCATTGGAAATATTGTACCTTTTAATAGCTTCAAGTTCTTAAGTGTTTCTAGTTTCTATGTGCTTTAACAATTTTTTGTTTCTAGATTGGACTTTGTATTTTACTCTTCTTTTGTTTGGCTAGAAAGGGCCATCGAGTTTCTGTAGTAGACAGACCAATTTTATTAATGAAAATTTCCAGTGCATTTCCTTTGAACCTTGAACAGTTAATACCCATGAAAATGTAGAAGAGTTTTGTTGACACCTAATTTCGCCAATCCCCACTAAGTTTAATTTATTTTAAGACTTAGAGTAGGAAAAGGTTAAATTAGATTTTCCTATTTCTCATTATATTTTCATATTTTGGAAAATTTAAATTAAATTTTATTTTATTAAAAATAAAATAAAAAATAAAAAGAGTACAAAATAAAAAAAAATAAAAAACAGAAAGAAAAGAAAAAGAAAAGAAATTCAGATTGGGCCGAGTCACCCAGGCCCGCTCGGGCTGGTGGCCCATTTTCTCCCTTTGTTTTTATTTCTCTAGCCCAGCAGCTCCCCCCAACAGGCCTGTAAAGCAGACCTGCCCACTCCTACTTCCTTCTTCCTATTGGCTCATGTAGAAGTGGAGAAGAATACAGCTCCACCGCGAGCAGCCAACTTGCAGAGCAATTTGCTCGCGATTGGTTCTAGGCGGTAGCTAACATGACCAGCTGCAGATATCGACTCATGATTGGCTCGTCGGAGTGGTGGATGACGGCCAAAAAAGAGTATAAAAGTGGAGGACTGATCTGTTTTTCGGGAGGACGTTGAAGAAAGGGGGCCCCGAGAATGGCTGATCATGAAGGATCTTTGAGTAAGCGCAATGGTAAGTTGACGGATTTTTAGAGAGAAAATAAGATTGAGAGACCTAGACCAACACCCCACCTACCATTTGACACCATTTTCTCGCCTTCGTTTGCCTCCGGAGCTCTGAACCAGGTGGGTTTTTTGCCCTTCCTCGACTAGCTAGAGCTTGCATATGGGCTACTTTGTGACACTTTTGTGAGGTGTACGTAGAGCCAATTCTCAAGCTATTTGTTCCATTTGAAACCCTATGTAACATACTTTCATTTGAATCAAATAAATTCTCATTAACTCTACCAATTTGAATGATCTTGGGGCTTCAATCAAGGCATGTAACCTGCTTACACGACCTAGGTTCAAGCCCAATTCTTCCAAAAAGTCAACCCACCACTTCAGTGTAGATTTTTATTGTGATTCCGTGTGATCCACTTGCTGTTATTTAGTTTTTAA
>JAGVVM010003867.1:0-23928 GCA_019149425.1 Psidium friedrichsthalianum
GGTGTGCATATAAATAAGTGTGAGAACGTGATTGTTTGACATCCGAAGCTTCTGCAATTATCGTAAAATGCGCACAAGATAAATATAAAACGACCTTATCAAAGAAATCATGATATCATAATGCATAGATTATAGGATTTATTACACGCAGATGACATTGAGACGACGTCAGCAATGCCTACATACCGCTGTATCGCTTTGGGGGGGGGGGGGGGGGGGGGGGATGAGATTGAACAAGTCAATCTCTACATAAACCAAACGAAATTGTCTAGAAATACATGTACTTCAAAGCCAGAACTATTTTTTTTTTTTTTGAAAAAAAAGGCATGGCCCGGTAAAAGTTCGATGAATAGAAGAAAACTCGATGTGATGAATAACGTGTATGAATATTAACATCGCTCATACAAGTGTAACGAATCTAAGGCGAGGTGGATCAGAAAGAAAATTGTTGGACAATCGATGAAATTATGTCGAAAAAAAATTCATGATCGAAAAGCGCAATCAAGATTTCTTTTAATAGATAGAATTCATTAATGGGTAAGTGGAAGATAGTTAAACCTGGTCACCCATTGAAGAATTATACATTTTTTTTTAGAGAAAATAATAAACTGAAAAGCACAAAAAAGGAAAATAAAATCGACCAGGAAAATATAAATTGCAAGGCGACGAATCCTATTCCTCAAACAACCTTAACATAAATGGCAGGAAAAGTAAAACCCAGCTCACGCGTGACGAAAGCAACGTTTTAATGCCGACCAGATTCGAGCATTCGACGGGACTATAAATAGTGGATCCACCTCCGTTGTCCCTCTGTCAAGCGCATCGCAGTCCATCGCAAAATCGAAGCACCATCTTCGCCGATTACGCTTTAGGAAGAGACGCAGAACCAGAGCTCCTCATCAATGGCCACCAAAGTCTACATTGTGTGAGTAGTATTGTTTGTTTTCATCCCTGCTTTGTGGCTTTCATGGGGGGTTTTTCCCTTTTTTGTTTGTGGTGCTCTGTTGGACCGTGAATTTTTTTTTTTGTGTACCTCTCTCTTTTGCTTGTTCTTGTCTCTTGGTGATCGGATCTAGTATGTGATTTCAGCGCATTGTTCTTTGATGAGAGTTCTTTTGACAACTTTTCCCTTGTGGATCTCAAGAGAATTCTGCGTTTTGGTCTTTGACGTGTTTCTGGTTTACCCTCTGTTTTCTGTTCTTTTGGAGGATCTGAAAAGCCTTCTTTACTGCCAATGAAGAACTGACCAGTGGCGTTAAATTGAAAGATAGAACTATTTCTATAGCAAAATTTCTTCTCTTTGATTGCTGCAAGTTCGTGATTCGTGATCTCTCATTGATCACTATAGAGCGATTTCGTGTTCGCTGGGGCATCGGTTTGTTAATTTGCAAGAAGCCAAACTGAATAGTGATGGTGAAGTCTGACCAAACTTTTGAATCATGATTGGAGGAAGAAATTGCAAGAGACTCCGCCCGTGCTTTTCTTTTGGCCCCTTTGAGGCTGTGTGGTCCCCTGCAATTCATCATTCTTTTGATTAGCTTGCACTGCAATATTGTAACGTGGCAGTCGCACCAATCTCAGCTATTGCTTCTCCTTTTTTTTTATATTTTTTTTTCATTCATTTTTAAAAGTTTCCGCAACTTTTTTCTGTCCCTTCTATGCTCACTGCATGAACAGAACGAGCATGATTCTGTATGTGACTAGTGACCAAGTTCTAATTCCCATTGAGCTTCTGCGATTTTGTTACATGAAATATGGATTGTCGGCCTGGCCTCCGGATCCAGTTATTATTCGATGTATGGTCATGTCGAGAAGCTCGCAGAAGAAATCAAGAAAGGCGCAGATTCAGTGGAAGGAGTAGAAGCAAAATTATGGCAGGTATGAATTCCATGTCAAGTTCAAATCTTCAACTGCTGTTATCGTAATTGAAGAAATGCTTCCAACTTTTAGTGTTTGAGCCTGAGAGAGATTGATTAGGAACAAGAGCAGGTGTCCTGAGTTTGAGCATGTGCACAACTTTCCTTTTCTGTGATCTTAAGGAAGCATATTCAACTGCAGTTTTTGCGTGACTGAATGGTGTTGGCGACAATGGCAGGTTCCCGAGACACTGCCTGAGGAGGTTCTGGGGAAGATGGGCGCTCCGGCGAAGAGCGATGTCCCGATAATCACTCCGGACGAGCTCGTGGAGGCCGACGGCATCATCTTCGGCTTCCCAACCCGGTTTGGGATGATGGCTGCACAATTCAAGGCCTTTATGGACGCGACCGGCGGCCTCTGGGGCTCGCAGAAGCTGGCGGGCAAGCCCGCGGGGATCTTCTACAGCACTGGGTCTCAAGGAGGTGGACAGGAGACCACTCCGTAAGTTGGCGATTCGCCGATCGAGCTCGCGAACATCATTCAGTTTCGAAGCAACTTGAAAATGCTTTTGATGTCTTGTCACATTGCGTGATTTCTCCATTTTCGTGTCTTGGTTCGATCAGATTGACCGCGATCACCCAGTTGACCCACCACGGCATGATCTTTGTCCCCGTCGGGTACACCTTCGGGGCCGGCATGTTCGAGATGGAGAAGGTGAAGGGGGGGAGCCCGTACGGCGCGGGGACTTTTGCCGGCGACGGCTCGAGGCAGCCTTCGGAGCTCGAGCTCGGGCTCGCGTTCCACCAGGGCAAGCACTTGGCCGACATCGCAAAGAAGCTCAGGGGCTCCGCTTGAAATTTCTGCTCTGATGATATGGAAACGCTGCGAACCTGTTCTCTTCCGATTGCCCCTGCTTGCTATATCATCCACATCGTAATAAGAGTTTTTCAAGATGATGAAATATTTTGACCGTTGCACATTTTGGTCTATGGTTAACGGGCTCAGCTTAAAATTATTCCCTTATTTGTCATGTTCTTGCTTTCACACTAGTGCAGTAGCACCACATGTGCTGCTGGAGGGCCCAAATGAAGATGTGGCCATTCCTTTTGCCACAACATGCGTATAATTAAAGCCCTTCTCCTTGTAAAAGTATGATTACAATTGCTGTTTTTCATTAAGATGTTGTGATTATGACCATATATGTTTTCGTTTCTGATAATTCGTTTGAGGATTACTCTCTGTCCTAAACTATTATTCGGTATTGCGCATCTTTTTATCGAGTTTAGTTATTAAAAACATCAGTTGGCCGACTGAGTCTTCACGTTCGTGCCCCTGAATTACGAAAAATTAAACATCGCGGGAAGAATATTAGTTTCGGAGGCGGTGGCAATGCGCGCACGCGAGGGATAGATCTTGATTAGCTATACGCGTGGGCCGCGACAAATTTGCGGAAGTTTGCATCGCATCGGGATAAATTTACTTAGGAGGCTACGTTCTAACTTCTATTTGGTGAACTACGAATTTAAAGTTGAGTAAAGAGAGAAAAGTTGCAGATAAGATTGATTCTATTTTGCCGAAACGTTAGGATGCTTTAAAAATTATTCAATGATGAGATCCGATGTGTGAGTTTTTGCTGAGCATGGGTTTTTGCCATATGAATTCGGGCACAACGTCAAAAGAGCAGGCCCCGCAGAAGTGGGGGGTTTTAATTTAGAGTCAAATCCTTTAAGAATGACTCGTTAGTCTTGCTCGTTGTTCTGTCGAGTGAGTAAATAAGTACCAAACAATCTAATTATTAGGCCTCTTTTCACACGTTGCAAATGCACTCATGCAGGTTGTCCAAGAGAGATACCTCGAAAGTCAACAATCAACCTCGAGTTCTTCGATAATATGTCGAGACCTCTTTCGAATATTAGAAATGTTTAAGCGGTTAAAGAATAAGGGACATGATCTCACATCATGCCAAAAAATCGTTTAAAGAATAACGTTGTGGAGATATTCGGCTTTGCGGTCGGAGATCTTAACCTAGCGTCGTCGAAGAGGCAGCCACAGTCAATGGTCATCACCGTCACCAGAGAGGCGGCCCGGCATGGCAGAGATGCGGGTTGGCGCTATAGTGGTGACCCAACATAGAGGAGAGATAGTGATTGTAAGAAAAATCTGGTTTTTCTCATTATCTGCTCTTTTGAAAAATCCTATTTTGGTCTATCCCACCCTCCTATGGGATAGTTTTTATCCGGGCTATATCTCCTTTATCCCATCTTGAATAGCTACCAAATATAGGATAAAATAAAATATATCATATCTTGGTTTATATCTTGACGACCGAACGCGGCCTAAGTTGATTAGCCTAGTGAGATTAATCGCATCATACCCGGAAAAAGAAGAATGTACAAGATAACGAATTAATCAATAACAAAATATTCAATTCAATATCTTCAAACGAATTAGCAAATTTACGTTCAAACGTGTCGCGAATGTATAGCAATATACATATATATGTATATATGTAATGTGTATATGTAATGTGTATATGTATATTTCAGAAATTAAGAAACCAATGCCAACAGTTCCACCAGAAAAAGCAACTTATGTTCCCGGCTCCAAACCTAATCACCCTTATCTTCTCTGTAGATGGCCCATCCCTTGTTTCTCCTATTCCTTTTGCCTTGCTTTTCCTCTCGCCCTCAAGACAGCCAAGCTAGAGAGGTCTCCCAGCTTTTGTGTCTTCCTTTCTCCTTTCTGAACTGAAGTCAATGTTTCCCCAAAGTAACCACTGCTGAAAGAAGTGATCGGCTGCTGTAGTCAATTGTCTTAGTGTTCGCGCTTCCTTTGTTTTCCTGGCTGAGCCATCAGTCTCTAAGTGAAATTTCGTTTGAGGGTTGGTGCCCAAAAATGCGCGTCGTGCTGGTTGCGACCGGGAATGTGCTGGAAATCGGCACCAGACATAGGCCTCTGCTTCTCAGGTCTAGTTTAGAAAGCCCTAGCTGACCACATTTTCGTTTTCCTGGAGCCTGCCAATAGAAATGGACACAAGAGTTTGGATCGTTTTACTACTAATATGTGACATATAGAACTAGTTACAGAACAAATATATCTTTTTGAGAACATTGGATCTTCTAAATGTTAAATTTGTGATTCATCCATTGGAACAACGGGGTTTAGATGGACATATACAACACAGGTATCCAGACCATGTAGGCAACTAGGCTAATTTATGAAATGATTGACGAAGCCTGTTGAACGAAAAAGGATTTTATGCTATCTCATATCTCATGACATGTTTGAGGTAACCATCCGTATCGAAGGTCTGCTTGGCATTAACATGACATTATATTCTCTACTTGTAGTAACATATAGTGATTAACCGGTTATATGAAGCACACGAATACATTATTAGATGGTAATATGTAATGCTCATCGCATTAAGATTTGGTGTTGCATAGATTTTACACGAAATAATTTTTAAGTAGAATATTGTACCTCAACTGGCGCTTCGTTTCCCATGTATGGAGAACACAGAACCTGAAATTTGTGAACACAAAACCCATATCATCAGAATGATGCAGGAGCTGGATATGCTCCAGCATTTGCTGTTAGCGAGGGAAAACAAATATCTTCTTCATGACAACATGGATTTAACAAGATGAAGAACAAAACGTACACTGACTTGATCGTGTAAAAATTTGATATATTCGACGGCTTCATGGAGAACCGATGCTGTGTCCGTCTGAAAAAGGATAAGAAAGCGATAGAAGCAAATCAACTTGAGGTGAATAAACTGGCTGGAGCTTAGAATTACTCATCTCCATAAAGAAGAGTGCTTCCCTACTCCTATATCAAAACGAAGGAGTCATGCTGAAGCGAACCTTTCCAAAAGGCGAAACTAGTTGCTGGAGCGCGGTCACTCGGTCCCCTAGCTTCTCTTTTCGCACCTGTCAACAGATTCTTGTGTTGAAATTCGAGCTCTTAATATATTAAAGCGACATAGTTTTTAACCTGTTTGAGGAAGCATCAGTTACTAAATCAGTTCACTATGTCCCTACCTTGAATGTGGGTAACGGTGATGGTGTTTCGAATCGAGGCCTTTTAAACACAGGTCCAATGCCAATATTCTTTGCCATGGAACCCAAGTCTCCTACATCTTCACAGCTGGTCTACGCTTACCAAAAGGGAAAAACAAAAAGCAGCTACATATTCATTCATTCTCAAAACCCTAGATAATATCCCCCAAGCAACTCAATGTTACCAATCATAAAGAGTTCATCTCACCTTCGGGCAAATGGGTTGTTCATCTTCCAGCGTAGGATAGACAAATTGTGCACGCGATGATGCATTCATAAAGCTAGATTCATTCCAGGGCGAGTTGTCGAAGTGCAAGCCACTAAATTGCTGCTACAAAAAAGAGAATTAATAGTTTTGCCTGGTTAATCTGCTGAAGATGGTGAGAAAATAACAATTACCTGGTTGTCGAAAGGTGGTGGTTGATGCTGGTGATGTTCTGGTTCTAAAGAACTTTGGATTGAATTTGAAGGGTAAACATAAGAAGTGAATGACCCATTGGTAGATATACCATGACAGGTGGGTGCACAATGACTCTTCCTCCAGTAATCAGTCTGAATTTGATGTGAAGAATCATCAACCATCACCTCCTTTCCTTGATTGCTGTCATAGTTGAATTTCAAACTCGCCACCATGTCTTCTTCTTGCAGCTTGGAATTAGCAGTACTGCATTCATCAATTCCACTGGATTGCCTGCAGAAGCATTAAAATAAATGATACAAATTCAGTTATAATATGCTTGATAATTATTCATAATTCCCTAAATTCAGCATCTATATATGTCCCCCTTTTCTCCCTTTCGATCTTTTCCGCACTTTAAATATCATGAGCACAGAACTTCCTTGAACTCTTCAAAATGCCATTCTATTTAAACAATTGTCTTCATAGTCTTTTGTGGACAAACATCACTTAGCTATAACTTCTTAATAGTTGGTGTGAATAGATGTCCCGCAGTTGTCCCCGTGAGCAAGTGTTTATGGGATCAACCTAGTAGTGATCCAATCTTATTCAAGAGCTCTACACGCCGTACAGTTCTGTTCCTCCTTGAAAGAAAGCTAACCATATAAGTGATAAAGCTAACGATACAAGGAAGTTCATACTCACGGTACAGCAAGGTTCCAGTCAGATGATGCAGAAAAAGATCAAACCCCATCGTATGCAAGCTTGTGGAGTCCATCATACAATCTGTTTGATGAGCTGTTCGCATGAAATCATCTTCGAAGGCTATGGATCTATCATCATCATTCAATTGCTTACCACACCTTCCAATCTTGATGATCTCCATCATATCCGCTGAACAATCGCTGATACTTCTGCCCTCGATGCCATTTGGCTCTCTCATCGAACACGGGGACGATGAGAGGAGCACATAATCTCTCGGTGGATTCCACCAGTTCTCTCCACGCATGCCCATCTCGAAATCTTCTGACATCACTGACGAATGGAAACAAGGGGGTTCGAGTTCAGGAATTCCTACCTGTTGTTGCCTTCTTTTTGGTCAATATCTTCTTGTAATGGTCTTGAAAAGACGATGGTCTTTTTCTGAGTTCAATTATGGGTTGAATTTATATAACCAGAAGCTGAATGCTGAACCCGGTTGACATTTTGAGGGACCATTGGCCGAACGAGAAAGAGCGGACTTATTTGAATGGAATTTTCTTATAGGTAAGTTATGCATTTTCATTACTTCAAAGCAGGGCAAAAACCCTCAAAGCAGGCAATACAGACAACAAAAAGATTATTATTTTAATGTTAAGTATATATGCTTATAAAAAGATTTATTTTCTCACATAGTCGTTATCTTTTGGTCTATTTATATATCTTGATCGTCCTTTTTTGAAGATGGTCGTTGCTAAAGAATATTGTTCTCTATGAATAAAGGGACAAGGGTGTGATGACAGGATTTGATATCTGACCCACCACACGTTATAGTATTTCCAACTTTTTCTTTGCATCCAGCGGCTTATAACGTTTGAATTATTCAAGAGAAAGAGTAATGGTAGGTTAAAAAAATTGACCAAGATTGGCATATAAAGTTCTATGTTATGATACTAAATTTGTTGTTTTATCATAAATCATGACAAGCAAATGATGTAGGTCACATAAGCTTTTTTGATATCCATCTTTATAAACTTTTTATTCCCTAGCATTATATCATTTACTGCAGTGACAATTAACGATATTTGTTATTCTTTATTGTAAACATAATCGGTATAATACTAAATGGGGAGGATCCATGTCCACCGAAAATATGTCGTGCACTTTTAGTTTTTCCCCTAGACTAGGTTTTATTTTCATTTTCAAGTTCTTGATGGTAGACAATATATAATCCTAAAATTGTCCTTTGACCCTACCATGATCGAAAGATAGGATTATTTCATTACACTCAGTCGGGAAGAGAATGAGGAGGCCCTCTTGATCTCGAATGCTTTGTGGTAGTAGTAGGTCCAAATAAAATCGAATACGGTTCTATATAATTGGATAAAGTTTCCATAATCTATAAGCTTGTACTGGATTTTCCGGGTGTTGCTTTCGAAGCTTATGTTCGCTTTTTCCGGTATAAAGTTATGTGGGACAAATGAATCATTGAACAGCCAACCGGATTGTAGGCATGCATGCATCAATATTATCTTTAATAATGCAAACCGACTTGGCCCTTTTGTGAAGGACCACAAATTATCACCGAATCCCATTTTTATACATCATGTCAAAGAACTTTTATTTGGTGCACGAGTTGTTAAAGAAAAATTTAATTTCATGAATTATCTAACCGTTTGAAGCCCCGTTTTTCTAGAGATTATTTTTGACAATTGACATGGAATGATGAGCCAGCTTGTTTGACCATGGTTGGTGCTTTATGCATATAATCCTTGCATGATTCGTCATCGCCATAGACCATCACCTAATAACATCAAGTGATTATTTCTGGAAATCGATGGAAGAGAAGAACGATGACAACAGCTTTGATCTGCAAAAAGGGTTATGGTGAAGACATCATCAGACATCTAGAAATAGGATCGGTTATTACCTAAAGTCCATACCACTTGGTCAACGACATTCTAGTATTTGGAAATTAGTTCCTTCATCTAATCCGCAAAAGGAGGCCATTAGGAATATAATCATAAGATACTCGCCAAGCAAACCTAACATGTATTGTTAATTTAAAAATATTGATTATTCGATCCATCGTAAAATTATGAACTCACATTCTGTAAAATTGGGAAGATTAGGTTATACAAAGCATAAGACATTTCAAAAATTAACTTCCAATTATCTTATTAGCTTTTAAACAGCGATTTTATTGACTAGTTTGGCATTAATCATAAAAATTCATCTTACAGATATACATGGATTTTCATGACATATTTTCAAAGAAAAATTTGAGATTAAAATCCTCTCTCAAAATTTCTTTTCATACTACGAATTAGTCAAACTGAAAATTTCATGTTTAAGGGTGTGTTTGGTTTGGAGAAAATTTCGTGATACAGGAATCTTTTTCTGAGAGATCATTTTTCGAGAAATGTTTTCTTTTTAGATTAGAAATTTCATTTTCTTGACTTTAAGAATGCATATGCATGTTTTCTTGGAATATAAACGATTTTCTGTTAGTAGATCATTTTCAAGATATCAAATACGTGAAAGTTCAGAAAATTATTAATTAAGCGAGTAAATCATATATCCAAACAAACACGCCTCTAAGTAAGACTCAGAGCGGTATTTGGGATACAATAGAATTTTGTCAAGACGGATTTGGGCCGGCAGACTCAATTGAATTCTATCAGTGATTTAGAAGGTTGTCAATGTAGACAAAAGTAGGGTCAGGGCGGCGGGTGCTTGCGGCAACATCCAGGGAGACCCCTCCCCCTCTGATCTTGAGACCTTCTTTTTCTGTCTTTTTCAACTTTTTTACCTCCTACCCCTTTTGGAGTGTCTTAGGGCCATCTCTCGAGTGCTTGGAGATGTCCTCGTCTTCATTTAGAGGATGAAAAATCTTCACGAGCATTCGACACCTTGTGGATCGTGCATGAGAGAGGGACGTGGTACACAAGTCGTTTGAAACGCACCCAGGTCAATAATCTTACTGTCCAGAATGATCATCTTTGCTATGACACATTAGTTTTTTTTTTTTTTTTGGACATTGACGCATTACACGAGACAATAGTGCACATCACTGGATAAATGGAAGTCCGTGATTGCGAAAGTATTCTCAAGCTATAACTGGTGAGTAATTCGAGGATGGAGGAATGTCTCCCATATGGTTGGGGACTTCAGCGAACAATTTCCTCAAACTGTAGTGAGTCACTTGGCCGCAAGTACATTCCGGATTTGTGGATTGAGCTTTTTTAAATTTCGGTACTTGTCTCGATGTTCCATTTACTATAGAAGTTCCCAAGGATTCATTTAAAGAATGTTTCCAATACAAAGAATTTGTTCTTGCATATCGCAGCAGCCGACACATTCGCCTGGGAAGTCATGAGGAGGTTCGAGATATCAAATCTTGCCTAATTCGAAGCCAATGGATACTTTGTAATCCACTAATTATCCGATGTGGGATTTCTTTAACTTACTCATTGATATTACCAGCAGTATGGGAGGAGATCAAATTTGAATTCGAAGCAATGGCGTAATCCACTAATTACTGTTCATTCTCTTAATGGCAGTTGGTCAGTTTTCCAAATTTATTTTCCTTCAGTTTGTCGTAAGTCAAAATAATTACATGTAGATAAAGAAAAGATTCTAAAGTATGAGACCACTAATAATGATTTTTCTTTAGCCGAGGCTTCTTCCTCGAGTCTTGTCATGATTTTTATTGAGACTCGAACTCATAGGGAAGAAAATCAATTTATGAATGGAATCAAAATAGATTCCATTTTGAGAGAGTTGAAAAATCATTGCCTCGTTGAAAGGTTCTATACATCTATCCATGATTGAGTCAATTCCATGATTATAAGTTCATTATCAACAACTAGATCAAGAATAAGAAGTCCGAATGGCAGAAATAGCACAATCGCGCCCCTCGATTGGGAAATCCTATTTTCAAGTACCCTTGGTTTGGGTCTATATCCAATAAGAACTACAGTAGTTCTCTTGGGCAGTTACACATCGAGGACCCTTGACACAAAAAGACAAGATGGGTAGCCGAAAGATTTCTACTGTGATCTAGCCCCATCTTTTTCCTAAAAAGGCTTCTCACCAAGTGGAGCTCTCGGCAAAGGCTACCCGCTTTGCAAAATTGCGCTCAATTTTATATGTGGCGCGAGCGAGAGAGGGGGGGGGGGGGGGGGGGTGGCTGATATGACAAGCTCATTGGCGAGGGCCATAAAGAGGGTACTTTCGAAGGGGGGGTTGTGGTTGACAATGACGAGCTTGTTGGCGAGGACCATAAAGAGGATACTTTCGGATGGTACTCTCTCAAAATTCAAAAATAAATACTGCCCATTAATCAAAATTTTCTTATTGAGCTAGTTAATATTTCTATGAATTAATATAATGAAAAAATCTAAATTGATATATCTGTGATAAATTTATCCTAAACTAATTTTTTGGTCACTAAAAATCCCTAACTAGTATACTTGTGATAAGTTTATCTAAAAGTTAGTGGGTTATGGACTCGTGGATGTCGTGTGGGTTTCGAAAATATGGTTAAGACCTATTGTTTGGGGCTTGGTTTTTCTCAACACATTTTAACCCATTTAAAAAAAATAACGAGTTACCCATGTAAAGTTGGGTTTATTAAAATCAAGTTAGCAAACGGGTTACCCATATTGTTGGCCCTACCCCAAATTGATATGGAATTTCAAGTGAACTTGCCATGTCAATTGTGTTATTGCCATATGTTATCCAGATTAATAATTTCACGATAAAATTTGACGAAAGTTGACGAAAGTTAACTATGTCAGGAGTATACCGGTTTGGGATTATCAGTGATTCAAAAACATATTTAGGATAAATTTGTTACAGTTGTACCAATTTGAGATTTTTCATGGTGTCAACTCTGGCACTAGTATATTTCAAAACATTGTGCAAATTGGCTGTTATACCTTGGTGCAAGGATGGGTTTTACATTTAGGCCACATCCGTCCACATCCTAGGATTTTCCACGCAACTTCTTTGTCTTTGAATGTTTTCTTTTGATGCTCAAACTGGAACGACCCTTGCGGGTCTTTGAGTTCATGCCAATAGCAGCTCCAAGACGCCTACGATCCCCGAAAGCACGTTCCAAAAGTCTAGTATGACATGGAATTTGTTAATAAGTACTTCAGTTGTCGAATAACTAATTAAGACAGTGCTAAAATTTTTATTACATTAATTAACGTTCACGCAGTTGTTCACAGGACCCCTGTTAGTCAAATTGAAACTAGCTCAGACTAGCCACGTCATCCCAAACGTATTGTGTTTTTCTCCTGCATAAGTCCAAACAAAAGCCGATCGATTTGAATAGTAATTGGAATGTAGGGAGGAAAAATAAAATAGGTAATGTGAAACAAGGATTTATAAAATTAAAACTTGGTCTCCTTTTTCAGGCTGATTTTCAGGGATTCCTCTAACGCAAACAGCTTTTCGTCAAACTGTCGATAGGAACATGGATTTGGTCAGCCCATCTGCATATAAAGAAACGTTTAATTTTCGCCCCTTAATTTATTTAAGGTGTAGTTGCAGTTTAGCTGCCTCTCACGACCATTACTAATAAAAGCGTCGAAGAACCAAAAGATGTGAACGGATAAAAAAATCATAATTCACGCTCTCTTTATTCCGAACATGGTACTCTATAAACCTAATACATATACTAAATTTGATCTAGACCATCTGATCTGATCGGATCCATGTAAGGTCCAACATTTATAAATCAGATCGGATTGTCCGGTTCAACCAAGCGGGGCTGCATGACTTCGGTTCTATTCGGATTCTATGTCGGTCGTAATGAAAGCCGATGAAACAGCTGTAACCAAGTCGGGCCAGTCGTACTGCATTGTTGAAAACTGGGTGCTTGATTTTGGGATATAAATGAGAGATTGCGTCGACCGAAGTTTCGAGCTCGTGTACGGATGGAACTCAGTTTGGTAATCTTGCACATATAAAGTCAGTTTACTTCCCAATTGAATGAGATTTTCGAAGTTGAATGCCACGAGACTCAAACTCGAGTCTCCATGATATACATCGAGAGCTCACATTAGCTGAGCCACGCAACCTACAATTTACGCGCACATTATTTAATGCCTTTAACTCACCTCTATTTAAAGCGGCCTGCTCTTCAGTATAGTCTCCGGTACAAATTTTATAACATCGGTAGGATCCACGTGGGTAATCATCTTCAGTGTTTCGGATTCAGTTTAATGAATGTACCACACTCATCTACTAATTTCTCCTCCACTCCACGCTCATACTCGTGGCAAGTATTGATACCACATGGGAGCACGACTCGAGCACAACATCAACTTATCGAGACAATGTGACATGACACGACATGATTTAATTTCACACGACATGACTTAATTTGAGACGAACACGAATTGACCAGTCTTTGGCCATTTTGAATAACAAAAACATTGTAATCACGTTGGAACGTTTATGTAATGGAAGACGATGACACTATTCACCACGCTATTAGGGGCGCGCATGAGAACGTTTCTGTTTTTCTATTTCTGTTCCAAACCTATTCCAGAAATAGGTTTGGAACAGAAATTCATTTGGCAACACAAATCTGTTTTTCTATTTCTGGAACAAAAATCTGTTCCAGAAATAGATTTTGGCCCAAAACTAGAAACAAAAATTTTTTGTTTCTGGTAAAAATAGAAAAATCTATTTCTGTTCCAGAAATTATTTCTGGAACAGAATGGTTGTCATGCGCGCCGTAGTTTACCGGAGAAAAAGAAGAGATCCATGGCAACTTAGGCATAACAAAAACGAGGACTTGAGAATAAACCCAACTTGAAGATCTATTTCTCAGGGATTCTAAGAGGATACGTTTAGAATGTGTATATGGCTATATTTACTTTGCGGAAAAGTTTCTGAGAAAATATTTCTCTCATTTTCTGGTGTTTGGAGTGGTTCAGGAAAACTTGTCAATGGAAAACCTATCCTTAAATTCAGGAAAATAATTTTTTTAAAAAGTCAAAAGCTATTTTCTAAAATATGAGTAGACAATGGCACTTGGATTAGAGATTTCACGCTTGGCACATAGGAACCCTAATGCTCCTTCTCGGGTCCTTAGCAGTGGGTTTGGGTTTAGAGATCGGGGTTGGGTCCCCTGGGGTCGAGCATGGGTCCATCGAGGTCAAACTTGAGTCCAAAGAGGCCAGACATGGAACCTTGGTACTCGTGCTCAATTCCTCATTGGTTGGGCTTAGTCCACAGAGATTGCTTAGGGCTTGGGCCTGAATCCATAGAGGTCGGGCTTGGGACACCAACACTATGCCTAGTGGTCGGTGCTCATGCCCAAGTACCTAGGCTTGGGTTCATTAAGGCATAGACACCGATTATAGAGGCTGAGCTTGAGACCCTAGTGCACATGCCTATCATCCTAGCACTCGAGCTTTGGTCGATCGAGGCTGAGCTCGGGTCCAGAGGCTAAGACTGGGTCTATAGAAACCCAGGTTGCCACCTTTATAATTTTGCCTAGCTCCCGTCACTTAGGCCTGGGTTGCTTGGGCTTGGGCTTGGGCTTGGGCTTGCTAGTGCCCGAGTCCAAGGCGCTTGGGCTAAGGTTCATTGAGGTACGACCTATGTCCATGGAGGCTAGGATCTAGTTCTTTAATGCTGTAGCTTTGGTCCATCATGATTGGGTTTGGGCCCATCAAGCTCAAGCATGGAACACTCTTGTGATCCGAAGCTTAGTCTTGATTGACGTAGACTCAGGTGGGGGATTTGGGGCTGGGCACTGTAATGTCCCAACTCGCCACACCTTGGGAAGGCTTTCTAATTGTGCTTTCTTATGTAATCTTTTCTTTATACATATGGCATATGTGGAAGCTTTCGACAAACACAAATGGATGGCTATAGAAATAAAATACAAGTGCATATCAAACAATACCCTAATAGTTTGGTAGACATTTAACGAGGATTATGGCCTTTTGAGGGTTGAACTATAAATTTCTTTTAGCTAGTAATTAGAACACAACAATTAGACATATTTCAACTCATCATTTCATTCCATATATTTACAAGAGTTCCATACTAGTTTCTTTAAACATATAGGCTTACAATTGGGAAGTGGGCTTCAAAAGATAACCACCATGGTTGATCGATATCTCACATTAAAATATGCCGTCAATTGAACTCATCACAACTCCACTGTACAATCCAACCTCCATAGAACTCCAAACCCAACTCCCTATATCACTACTCTTGGCTAGGCCTGAGCCTCTCAAAACTACCACCACTATCCTTGTCTGAAGTCATGAGGAGTGGTCCTAAGAGGAAGTTGTCATCCCCGCCATGTATGATGCCACAAAATGGTATAGGATTGGGGCATTGGTTAAACTTACCTCAACAACTAGAGTATTGATCAACTTTTTGAATTTTACCTAAGGGCGGTCACTATTCTCATGATCCTCCCAAGATGAAACACATTCTCGGGGGACCCCATAACAAAATGTCATGCCTCGAACCCCGCGAGCCATGCGACATCCCTAATAACCTGTACGATCGATTGGTTAACAATCACGACAGCTCAGGAAACTAGTCGTAAACCACACGACCTCAGAGTTCCTATAACAATGGAAGCAAGCTCTTCCAATGCATACGTAGAAAAGGGTAGAGAGAGACAATTCAATAAGGTATAGCAAACCCAAATCTTTATATTACAACAAACCACCTCTTATATTATATGCCCTTTTCATACAACTGTCAGGATGACGTTATATACATAGTTCAAAACTTTCGCAACCTTGTGACATCTCATTGCTTTACCTTTACATCAAAAGGACCTTGGGTCGGCAATTTCTCCCTCTAATTATAAGTAAACTATACAAATTTCTACAAAATGGTTTCTACGTCAACCTACTCATCGTCATCC
Source organism: Psidium friedrichsthalianum (assembly GCA_019149425.1). Classification (NCBI taxonomy): domain Eukaryota; kingdom Viridiplantae; phylum Streptophyta; class Magnoliopsida; order Myrtales; family Myrtaceae; genus Psidium; species Psidium friedrichsthalianum. The sequence goes on from JAGVVM010003867.1 coordinate 15,935, forward strand.
ATCTCACCATCTAGTTCAGGGAAAGACTGAGTCGCGGTATCAATATCCATTAGGATCCCCCGTCTTATCGGAATGGCATTCATTGCGGCGGTTTGGGGTCTAACAAAAGGGAAATTATTTATGAGAACAAATCTCAGTAAGCTAATTCCAAATTCCTTCTCAGGACATCAAACACCCTTAGACCCAACTCTATGCCTCATCTAGGCACTCAAATCACAAGGCCAGAAAAATAATCCTGGCAATTTATTTAAGAAAACCCTACGAAGTGGCTAGGCATAAAAGCAACACAGGTCTAATCTAAGACCATAAAACTAGAATATCATAGAAAATAGCCAATTAATGGCTTGCCACAAATGGTCAAGTTATAAAATAAACGAGTCCAATCCAGGATAATCAATGCAAATACATATGCATGCACGCTCAACTTGAGCCTCGACTTAACAGCCAATTTGACTCGCGTCATATAGGCGTCACGTCCGACCCACGTCTTAGAGGTGCATCAGGTCCGTGCTCTAACCTGCGTAGAAGAACCGCCTCAAGTCGGCACGCTTATCACTCCAACTACCCCTACGTCAAATGCATCAGGGCACACGAGGTTACGTATTCCACCACTAGGGCTACATTTTACGCCTCTGTGGCTACATATTACTCCAAGTTACATTATAGCTATGTATTTTGCCAGGTGACAATGATATGCAATCCCACACACGAAATGCATTGCTCAAACCCCTCAGGCAAATAAAATAATGTCGACCTAATTGGGTAGAAATCACATCCAAGTACGTTAGGCTACTTTTCAAAATACGTGCCCAAATATTTCAATTCGCATGGCCGACCAAATGTCCAAGCCAATTGTTTAATTTCACGTGCCCAATTTTATTAAAAATGCAATGAACTTGCACGTGGAACCCAAAATGACCAAATAATTAATTCCAACATATGTAGATAATCCTCAAATATTATTTTGAACATGAACATGGGCCTCAAATATTTGAAATAGTAATGTAAAATATTACTTGGGCCAGGTTTGCATAAAATGCTTCAAAATATATTTTTCGGTATTCGAACCACACGGGACCCACAAAACTTGTCATTTTTAAATCATAATTAAATTTAACATCACGTGAACAATGCTCAGGGGTCATGAACAGTAACTTTCAAAATACTATTTGGCCCATTTTTTAATAAAAGTCCCAAAAATCCATTTTTCGATACTTGAACATTGCGAAACCCACATCACCAGAATGAATATGGTTTCCTTCGGGAATAGGATTGCTCATGGTATCCTGATTTGTACACGGAGTGCTAGCTATTTTGCAGGTTGGTGAATCCTCTTTTGCAACAACAGAAAGCAAGGATGATCCGGAAGACAATCAAGGGAAATGTGCGGAAGCTAGGTCAGGAAAATATGAGGCTATGATACCATGACAGGAAATGAGGGAAAGGTAAACTTTATTGTATTGTATCAAGGGATGTACACTTGTCTATTTATAATCCTAGGAAGAAAGAATAAAGGGAAGGAGAAAATACGAGATTGTAACTTCCCTAAATAAGATGTACAATCAAATCAATCTAATTGTAATCTTTGATTGTAATCTTCGCGATATGATTTTCAATATTTCCAACAAGGACAATGGAGCCAGATCCAAATGTTGTTATTGCATAATTACATAGATGAAATTGCATCACTTTGAGCTATGTCAGTGAGTGTTCGTTATCATGGTTTTCATTGTTATGAATAAAATTCCATTTTCCGTACAACTTTTCTCAATGTTTACTCTCCTCTGTTCATATTTCTTTTTATTTTTTTCCCCTTCAATAGATTGATGGACGTTACATATTTGGCAAGCTTAAGATGTGTACCTGAGTTTGCTCATATGTAATCTATAGTTGCAAAAGTTAACTTTCGAGATCCCATAAGTTCTCTCTCCCACAATTCTTGGCTATTCTCGCTATGAAAATGAGACTTGTCAAGGCAAAGTTTTTAGTTTGATCTCTCAAAGATCAATTTCAAAATACTTTGTTGTGTATTTCGACACAAGCATCACATCGTATTACAATTTCTTCTAACAGTTGATATTGTGGTGAAGAAACTCGAGATGAAATTGGAAGTTTGATGAACCAAAAAAGCATTAATATTGTTTAGGCTAATCTTTTCGATTTATAATAGTAGGAACTACTTTTGCGTGGTCCCTCCAATATTTCCACGCTTCATTTTGGAATGACAATTCGCCTTCTATAGTTTGATGATCCCCAAGCTGTTCACTTTCTCCTTGTCCATCCAAGCCTTAACAATCCCACGTTCTACAGTTTGTTTACCTTCCGCGCGGATAGGGATTCTAATACTTGTTCATATTTTGCAAAGTATCATTATTGCTTCCGTTTTCATTAAGATCTTGCCATTGCGACCATTTTTGTCTTCTTTTCTGGTGATTTATTTATGCCCCCATCAATCTATCAACTCTCAATTCCAAGCCAATGCCATGCCGATTGGTGGCCAATAAGGAATTAAGAGTTCATAAAATGATAGTTCTCGATGTCCTTAAGGATTGATTTCTTTTCCAAAGTATTGTTCAGTTTTGTGCGACTTTTTATCGGGTTAATCATATGGATTTCCTTAAACTGGCATTTTTCTATGGAGTATCAGCCCGAACGTCCTTCCCGCGCCTGAAAACCTCTACAAGAGAGAGATCATACCACACCATGTGGTTATGCTCACAAGCCCCTAAAACCGTGGTCACCTCTTCCTCCTCTGTGCCTCGACAAAAGAAGTATGGTCCAACCCAAGCATTTACGTAAAATCTGCCCTTTGGGCATTACTTGGATGGACAAATGGCTAATGGAGGTGTCAGCGCAAATCGGGGACTCACTCCTTTGTTTATGTTTCTTCTTTTCTCTTTATTAACTGACGAACATTACCCACTTCGCAAGCTTGCAAGGTGTAGATAATATTTGCTATAACTGATCTATAGTTGTAAAAGCTGTCTTTAACTTTTGGGATCCTATGAGGTCTCCTTTCCCGAGTTTCATTCCTATTCGGTTTATTGACCTCGAGAAAAAATGAAATTTATTAGAAGCAAAATTTTTTAGTTCAATCTTCACAAGATCAACTTTCAAAATCAACAAAATTTCGAGTACATAATGTTATATATAATTGGGGATTCTCCAGGATAATTTCTTATTTAGAGATATTTCTATTGATTTTCTATATCTCTCAAGATTGTACGTACATCTTTGATTGTGTGTATCTTGATTAATATATGCTACCTTAGATAGTGATATATTACAAAGCCTATAAATAAGCTGATGTAATGTTCATTATGATATACCGAATTAGACAAATTCCTCATTTCTTCTTCCACGTTATTGTTTTCAACTTGGTATCAAAGCTACCAATCTCGTGGAAACCATAGCGCATCGGCTGCACATTGCGCCCGGTGCTCCCGATACATACCCAAATAAATCCATGCACCCCGAGAATCCCAATAAACCCATTCCTGTAGCTCGCTTAACAGTGTTCACTTTGTGTGTGTAAGTCCTTTCCATGATGGCCGTGATTTGATGCCAACTACAGTGGTCGTGTTGACCGTTTGAGCCTTTTTCATGGAGGTAGTTTTTCTTTCAATGCCAGTCGCACAGGTTGCATCGCTTAGTAACTATTTTCAAAGCAAGCAGTATAGGTTGCATTAGTTATTGCTTCGCAAGAGAGTCGCATCGGCTGCTTGCTATTTCCCCTCTGACTCTCAACCTTTTGTATGTTGTTTGAAGAAGCCGATACATCATCGGACTCTTCAATCTCAAACCAACTAAATCTAAAAGTTTCACCACAAACAGCCAGACGCAACCTCATGGATACCCATGTGTTGCCTTGCTAATCCACCAAGCCAACCAATGAGTGCTGATTTCGTGAAGAAACAACTTTTTGTGGCACTGTTACACTTATTTCAAACTTAAGTTTGACTTAGTCATCTTGAGTTTGAGGAAAAATGTTAGAGATAATTAGGGATTCTCTAAAATAATTTCTTATATAGAGACATTTCTGTAGCTCTCAAGATTGCGCTTATATTTTTGATTGTGTGTATCTTCATTAATATATGTTGCTATATGTTGCATTTTACAGTGATATATTATAAAGCCTATAAATAGGTTGATGTAATGTTCATTATGATATCAAATTACACAGAAATTCTCCATCTCTTCTTCTGCATTATTGTTTTCAACTCATGACAATTCATGAAAATGTCAACGTTGTTTTTGACATTGGCGTGTCATCAAACTACAACTATTCGTAATATTTGTTGCTCTGGTGTCGTAATGTCGTACAACCTCATGGATAGTGAATCTTCTCGATTTGTAATAGTGGAAACTGCTTAGTCTTCTTAATTGTTTATAATAGCAGGAGTTGCGTCTGCACACGTTACCTTCAGTCTAGCTGTATCGCCTGCTGGTCCATCCTAGTCTTACAGATCCCATGTTCCACAACTTGTTCACCTTCTACACAGATCCATCTAGCTTTAGACACCCTTTATGTCCAATACCTTGTTCACCTTCCATAGAAGCAGAGCATTATCAGCCTTCACACATCGTTGTTCCAAACTCCATTTGCATATTCGTCTATGCATCTACGAACCGGTTTTATACAACCAATGAATGCATTATTAGGGTTTATGTATTTTATCATCTTCAAATTATTAAAAATTTTCTCAACAATATCTCCCTTTTATATGATGACCAAAAAAAATCTAAGTTTCAATTTACATATTTGTTCACATGTCAAGTAAATTAGAGCTTTGACTACTGGGAATGAAGAAGATATTTGCTTCTTATGCCAAAATAATATGAGTTTAGAACAAGGCACAAAAAGCGAGCATTGCAATCTCCAAGGTTCGATGAATATAATAAGGAGATACATGTAGAATAACTATGAGCAAAAATACGAAAGTTTGTAGCAACTCTTGCTTCTACCCAAATTTCTTAGTTACATGAAAATTAAGTAAGAGTGGTATTTTCATGTGGAGAGGCTTTTATAAAGCTTAACTACAAATTCTGAAGACTGGGCTCCTCGGTGGTGGAGCATTTCTGCCCCTTTGATTCGGCTCTATTAAATTACGTCTCCGAGATCCAACCTAGAACAATACCTTTAGGTCATTTTGCAGATTTTGTGGGTTCGATTGCACATTTTTCGTTTTTTAATCAAATGTGAGTGCTACAGACTCGGTGGCGCATGAGCTGCATTTATTGCAAACTGCGCGTGGTATCATTTAGGAGAGACATGTTCTCTTCATGTCGAAGTTAAAGGAGTCGGTATTTTTTACTAGCGCAGGACTTCGACCGCTACACATTTGATGAAGAAGACTCCAAATGTTTGCATCACAAGGAGTTGCATGAAGACAATCGAGATGATGAATTTTGTTGGATGTATACCCTAAAACAACCATGTAATAGTTAAATGTTAAGGAATTCAATTATGCTATCAATTTTATTATTTAATGGAAAAGACGTATTCATTCATTTGACCGATTATTTATATCAAAATGTGTATATTCACATATATGATTCCATAACATTAGCTATGACTAGACTTATTCTTGAGACGTTACGAATATGCGTGATGGGTTCATAACTAAACTAAATCTTTCAACTGCTCCTGATCGATGGATTATTGAGCAGATATTAATAATCCTATCGAGACCCGAGTGGACACAAATTGTGATGCCTAAGTTAGAACACATGTGCTTGTATTAGGCAAGTTCATTGAATGTGACACACATAAAACGATTAGCAACATGGAAGCTTTTAGCGTGGTCAATATCTAATCGTTCATGCTCTAGTCTTGTTTAAATAACCATCACCTATGTACAGTGTTGACTTGTGTATTAAAGGGCTATGGTTCAGGGGTGCCAATATTGTCATTTGTTTATTCCGCCACTGTATTTGATAGTTATAGTTCGTTTGCATATGAAGTTACACATGTGCGTAAAATGGAATCTACCTCCTTGTTACATGCAAGGAACAACAATAATGTCTTATACAATCTAATCTTGACACAGTAATAAGATCTTCAATCGATGAATGTAACCGAGAATGAACTGCCAAGTATTGCATGATCTTTTTGTTCGATCAGGATATAGTAAAACATATGGATTGAATTGCACAGTAGCCAAAGTTGATAGTTCATTTTATTCTTAAAGCATTCAAACTATTTAGGTAACCATAAGATATTGCTAGATGTCAATCAAGGTTTATAGGACCTAGAGATTGATTAGGACTATCCATTCTCTTAAGAGTACTAAGATGTTAGCACAAGCCTTATTGTCGGCTCAATAATGAATTTAGAGATGTCACACAGTTTAACCAAGTCAGGATTGTTCAGAGAATTAGATCGCTTCTATTAAGGGCAGGTCATATTGATGACCAAGAACATTCTAGAGAGGCTAGATTTCAGAGGATTCACACCAATACTGAACTAGCTAACGAAATACTTCACCGAATATGCCAACGAACCTTTGGTTCTGGGCCTACGTGTAACAACTCCAACTAGAGAAACTATTAGCGCTTGGGCCTAAGCGGGCTTAAATTAAATTAAGTAGCATGAAATTAAATTTTATTTTTTTACCATGGGCGTGCGTGCATCTGATGCACACGAACGCCCAAAGTGGACACATTAATGTGCCCAAAATGCACACATGCTGCTAATTCTTCTTCTTCCTCTTTTAATTAAACACATGCTGCTAATTCTTCTTCTTCCTCTTTTAATTAAAACAAACTACACATGGTCAGCAGCAATTGCTGTTGCTGACCATGTGCAGCACACGATCAACACACTGTTGTTGATTTAGTGATGTGTGCACAATTAGCACCTCTTGCTGATCGTGGTGTGCACAGATGCTTGCTAGGGTATCGGGCCTTTTATCCTTAGGCCAAGCATCGATGGGCTCAAGCACTAGGAATCCGGGTATGGGCACCGGTCCGAGTCTAGGTGCTCAGACAGGGGTACATCGTGGCCGAGCAAGGTCCATAGAGGTTGAGCTCAAGATCCACTGCTCGTGCTGAGTTCCTTCTTTAAGAAAATAACAAGCAAGTTTATCATACCTAATAGCAAAAAGTATTTTCCAGTTCATTTTAAGTTTCAACCAAACACCACAAAAGTATTGCTAATTTCTTAGAATATGACTTAATAGAAATATGTTTAAGAAATGTGACATTTTTTGCGAAAGAAATGGAGCCTACGTTCCCTAATTATTGTTTCATTATGTCTTTCATAATCGGCTTGTTCCCACCAGATTTGATCAATGCGCGGGGTAAATTTTGGGGAAAAAAAACTACCAAAACCCCAAACTATACCCATTGTGATACATTTACCCCGAATTTTATTTTGCGACACAAAAAATCCAAACTTCGCATATTGTGAACCATTTAACCCCATTGCAGTTCCGTCTAAATTCACCCTTAACAAGCTGACATGGACAAGTGGCTCTGACTGATGCCACATTGGGAAAAAATGCACACTATCATCGTCTTCTCTATTCTTCGCGGAACTATTCATGGCGCTCAACATCTTCAATTGGTTGCCTAAACTCCTCTTGCACTTTGCTTCGTGTGTCCACTGCTACCTGGATTTCTGACGGCGTTGTTGGCTTGTTCCCGACCATCCAGAGCTGGAAGATCGAGGTCAAGCCCTCAAGCCAAGTTTGGAGCTCGAGCGGTCATGGTGGCTTCGAAGGTTGGCCTTGGCCGATTGCGACCACCCGTGAGCTTCGTGAAGGTCGAGGTCAAACAGTGAAGCCAAGCTTTGAGCTAGGGCGGCCATGGGGCCGCGAGCTTCGAGGCTTGCCCATGGCGGCTTGCAACCACCCTCTAGCCTTCAAAGTTCAAATTGTTTCAAAGCTTAGCCTTAGCGGCTTGTGACTATCCACTAGTTTAAGAAGCTCAAGATCAGAAAAAAGAAAAAAAAATTGGGGAAAGTGTGAGAAAATAGAAGTGGGCTTGATTTT